>JAIPMN010004593.1:0-16550 GCA_020650975.1 Apostichopus californicus
TTAGAACGGGATTGTGGGTTACGTACCTACTGTCTAGGACAACCCTGTTTCACGATAAAATGTCTGCAAGCATCCAGAAGCAGAACCTAGCAAAAGGCTTAGCCTTTCAAACTTTTGTCAGAAATAACGTCTTGTGACGTTAGACCTAGGCTAAGTTGATATTTGGCACGTTGAATACGCCAAAAAATATGGAAAACGTAATTATTTTTATGTCAAGAACCATCGTTATTGATGGAGGAAGATTATTGGTGATAGCCTAGGCCTAGGCCTAAGTCATTTCTGTTACACTAGAGTAGCTACAGTCATCATACTTTCGCCTGCAGGCTAACTAACATGGAAGCTTGCAATCCTACCACTTTTGCCACTTTACCATAGCACTTTGGCCACTTTACCTTAGCAATGAATGCAAAATGAGAGTCACTTGAACAGCACTAATTGGTGTCTTAATGTGTTTTACACAAAAATAATGGGAACAAACAATTCAATTAGCAACCTATAGCCGCAAAGTATAGATCTAGTAAAATTTCTTGTGTCTACCTTGTTTCACTGAATATGGTTAGGACTGTATTTAGGGCCTACTGTAACTCCATATAAGCTGAACACGAGTAATTTCAGAGACTGTACATTCCACTCTTAGACTGTGCCATAATATATGCCACCATTAGTAACAAATATATATATATATAGACTTAGACTGTACCATAATTATATTCCACCATTAGTAACAAATATACTTCTACAGAAATTGCTCACAGTTTCATTAAATTTTAAGTACAATGTCTAAGCTTGTAAAAGAGACTTTCGTCAAACTTGTCGTCCAATTTGAACTGACTGATGTTGCTTTGTCATAATAAAGCTAAAGTATTATATTTTACAGGACAATTAGCTAAAATTGTCAATTTGTTGCCTGTGGACATTTGATAAAATGTTTTTTGATTGACATGTTTTGTCAGCATGATGATGAACTTAAATGGAACTGATAAGTTGCCTCTACCAAGGGAATCCAGTCAGTTTATTGCAGAGAACTGTGATGAGGTGACGATCAATGAGGCTGCAGTTGATGTTTTAGCCGAAAAGGTGAGTAAACTTATAAATAAAAGTTAAATAACAAAGTGTAACAGCATCCACATGAAACCTTTAAAAGATGTATATATTTTGAATGGCCTTTCTGGAATTTACTCCTGTTGTTTTGGAGGAGTAAGTTTGGTTTTTAAGGAGTAAAAGTTGTCTGAAAAGACAGATCTAGGGTGTCTGCTTTAATGAACTAAATAAAAAAAAATGTAAAAAAAAACTTTTTGAGTGCCCTGTTCTGTTGCCACGATACTTCAAGAATATCGATGTATATAAAAGATATAAAAGATATATTAGATGTAAAATATGTTTGTTATGAGGATATGACAATAAATGCCAAGATAATGAAATGATAATTAGATGCTGCCAAAGGTCATTTGAGATGAATCGTCCGTTCCCAGTGAAACGCAGTGAGCGTAGATAGTTACAGAAACAGCAGAGTCCTTTGTTGGGATGATGGATATCATGTCCAATATTTTGCAAACCTTTTTACACAAACAGGCATAAAAATCAATAAAAAAAGTGACATGATACAGTATCTGTGAAAGAACAAAAAGATGAATAGACCAAATATTCAATTAGTTTCTGGTTTTCCAATTTTCACCTTACAGCTTTTCAAAAGCTTCAAGAAGCAGGAGTATAGCATTCAAGAATGGAAACATCATAAATTACATCCCCAGAAAATGGTTCAAGAAACTGTTGATTGGTGAGTACAGTAAAAGTCATCCAAGTATTCTCGCTAACTTGCCTAAGGTACAGGATTGAAGCCAAAATGTCATAGTTTTGTTATACTGTTTGTGACCAATATATGTAAAAACATTTTAACAAGTGAAGAAAAACCAAACTGTTTACAGCAAGATATTTGTAGTATTTATTGTAAACAAAACAAAGGAGTATATGAATGCCAGGCTACCTGTACTTCCATTAGCCACACAAAATTTTGGAGAACGCTACATGTTGTCCTCCTTGCAACTCATGTTTATTCAGTACATTAACCTACACCATAGAATAATATACCCAAATGAACAAGGGAAAAAAAACCAATTTTAAGATTATTATCATTCTTTCTTATTCAAAGGATATTTATCATGGACACACTTAACTTTTCCTTTTGGAGCGAAAGCAACGACAAGAGGTACTTAGTTGAATTCAACGGTGAGAAGCACAGCGGTTACTGGGCATTATGCGCTGCTATTAAAAGGGCCATGGAGGTAAGTAATTTAGGAACTGTTGGGCAGCTGGTCCAGATTCAGTTACTGACTCATGCAAGGTTCACTTCACCCAACATCCATTTCGCCCAACTGCCATTTCGCCCAACCTTACCGTTTCGCCCAACCAGCCTGGTCATTTCACCCAACCAGTCTGGTCATTTCGTCTGTTCAGACTCCGATCGATATTGAGCGGACCTCACTTTATTTACCTACCACAAAGTAATATAACCCAAAATAAATCAAATTGAACTGGTGAAATAGAAAAAGTAATATTATTCTGACTGAATATGAATAAAAAAATGGTTGGGCGAAATGACCAACAAGGTTAGGCGAAATGACCATGCTGGTTGGGCGAAATGACCAGGCTGGTTGGGCGAAATGACCAGGCTGGTTGGGCGATATGGCAGTTGGGCGAAATGGTTTTTGGGCGAAGTGACCAGAAAGCCTGCTCAAACTGTTCTTGTCCCAAAAGGTGGGATGACTCTGAAACTGTTGATTAATTAACTTTTGCATTCTTTCTGATAAGTAAAAGAAGTGTGAGTATGTAATAGGATTAGCCATAGATGTGTTTATATTTTGTTTTTGAAACGTAACAAAATTGCTCAAGAATAGATATTTCATAACGTCTGTTTTGATAAAATTATTGCAATAAACAGGATATCACAGCTTCAGTTTTTTAGTGTATTTAAAAAAAGGGTTAAAATATTCCTTTCATAGTGAGATTTAAAAAATGTGACCTTTGGTTTTATATTTATTTCACAGCAGACAGTCCCCCCAAGAGAATTATCTGTGAAATGTAATGAACCAATCACAAACAGTAAAGCTTGATTCCAGTGTTACTATTATTGTTATAGCTATTGTTATAGCTATTGTTATAGCTATTGTTATAGCTGTTGTTATAGCTATTGTTATAGCTATTGTAATTGATGCAGATCACTTTTGATGGGTAGTCTGCTTAGCTTGGAGGGAAAAAATGTCAACCTACGCTGTTTGTTGACGTCCTATCTCAGTATCTTGTCCATTATTCCTGATTGAATTGATAGATTGCAAACTATATTGACCAACTACACCTTCTCTTACTCCAGGAATAGAATCCAGGAAAAGAATCACATTAGGTGGCGTTTAATGTCATCAAGTCTGCTGCCCCTTCAATAGCCTTTTCTCTCCTATTCTTGTTGATTTATACTTGAAATGTGATACATTTGGAATGTTTGCTTTATATGTTCTCCATATTTACAATGCATCGAATTGCAACTAATTTGAACAAATGTTTTTGTAACTGTTTGTGTAGAGACAGAGACAAGAAGACACCAAGGCTTAGACTGGATATTTACATCTATTTCATCCGTGAAAACTGCAAAAAATATATATATATAAATTCTCAATTAATGTACAAAATATATCAAAAAAATAATCGATAAATCAAATGCAGTACAAAACATACAAAGTATCACATAAAGACTAGAAAATGCAACGCAAACCTCAAAGAAGCAACTCAAAATACTTCTACAATTACACATTTACATTTAAAGCTCCATAAACCGTAATTCAGTTCTTTTTCTTTTTGAATAAGTGAGTTGCAAATTATAAAGATAAGCAAAATTATTTAAAGCTCAGGTGCAATACCAAATTCTCATCAAATCTGAAAACGTCATGTCTTTGTTTTACAAAACGCTAGGAGGATGTGGTTTTGACTGTCAGATGCAGAAATATTCTAGCAAGTTTGCTGATTCTTTACCTCTAACCAAGAAAACATCCTTTTCAAGGCTCAAAATTACTTTTTTAAGTTAACTTTGATTACATTTAGGATGCTTTTTGAAACTGACATTTTGTTGATTTACTTCATGGGGGAGGAGGGGGGGAGGATGTACAAGGAAGGTGGAGGATGGACAGGGAGGGGGAGGATGGACGGGAGGGGGGAGGATGGACAGGGAGGGAGGGAGGGAGGATGGACGGGGAGGGGGAGGATGGACGGGGAGGGTTGTGTTGGGAATTGGAATGAGACCATGGATGCCATTAATTGTTGTATTGGGGCACTGTCACAGACTGGAAAAGTAAACAAACGGACTGACGGACAGACCCAAATGAAAGGAGGCCATTTCGCTTCATGGCATTGATATTTCACATCTTTTATATGCTATGGAGTTGCAGTGAACCAACAATACATTACAAGCTCTGATAATATTATTATTACTTTTTTTTGTGTGTGAACATTTCCTTATTTTTTTTTAAAGCAGCCAAAAAAAAATGAAATTACTGTACACGTTCTGTTTCTCTTCATTTTGAAGGAGGGGATTCCTATCACAGATCCATCATATTATGCTAAAATTACAGAAGAGCAACTAAAACAGGTATTCAGATCAGCGACCAATACTCCTATACCTCTACTGGAGCAAAGGAGAAAGAATTTACACGAAGCAGGAAAGGTTCTCCTAGAGGTAATGTAGAGTCAAGTGCATTTATAATCTCTGTGCAAGTGTACATAGAGACCAATTAAAGTTTTTTTGTGGGTAGGGGAAGGGTGGGTAGAGAGGGAGGGGATGAAGCAGGGTGGATAGCAGGTCAGTGCATATAAGGCCACATCATTTCATAATTGCTACATGAAAGCAATGTGCCGATTCAGTGAAGTTCATATTATTATTAATATTACTTATAGAAAATTTAATCTTAGTATTCACAATTAAATTCGCTCCATAAAGAGAAGCGTGTGTGAAAAATTTATTATTTTTCTGTTATTTTAACATTGAAGTTATTTATTCCTTTGCCAGCATATCACACAGCAACTAGATGTGACATTTCATCAGTATCCAGGATTAAATCAATGATGTCCCAAGTGTTGTATGAAATAAGTAGAAGTATTTTTGTGTCGTTTGCTCATATTTGACATTATTCAGTGATTTTTTTCTTTTTGTGTGATTTACGTTATTAACTTCAATAACATCTGTGAGTTTTATTCTTTAATAGCACATTGTGAAAGATTAAGCTTGTTATGAACCTACAGTAAAATATAGTGTGTGTTGTCAGCATGACAGTAATGTGTCTTTTTTTCTACTTACAATTTGCATTGAGTTTCAAACATAGGAAGTTTTACCACTCTGTTTCCTTCACAGAAATTTGGTGGTTCATTCGTCAACTGTATTCTGGAGTGCGACAAGAGTGCCCAAAAACTCCTCGACTTAATCGTCACAAACTTTCCATCCTATCGAGATGTTGGCACATACAAAGGAAAGAGAGGTAAACATTATTTGACTTTGAAGGAGACAGAGTAACCTGTCTCCCATTTTTTTCTCTTCTCTCAATCTTGTTAATTCCTATCTGTTGTGGTCAATAGGTTTGGGCAATGGCTAACAGTGGCTGTTTGAGTTGATTTGAAAACGTCTGAAAAATGTTGCCAAACTTTAAATGACATAAGCTGTTCAAAAGGAGATTATCCTTCTAGATCTTTTCTTTGCCAAATGAAAATAAGTTTGTGAGGTTGTTATTAAGGAAATCACTCAGTTCTCAACTTTAATTTATGATAATAGTCTATAGTCACATGCAAAAAGCAGTTTGAAACATTCAAAACATTCATGTTCCAAATGAAAATAAGTTTGTAAGGTTGTTAAGGAAATCACTCAGTTCTCAACTTTAATTTATGATGGTAGTCTATAGTCACACCCAAAAAGCAGTTCCGAAACATTCAAATGGTTTGACATATTTAGTGTGTTTTAAAAACGAAACTGGACAAATAAAAAGAGCTGTACCGCTACAAGATTATGTTATCGATTATCATTTACTGCCAAAGATTTCTCAAAACCAGCATGAAAGCTGCTTTAAATGATGTCAACTGTGGAATGTATAATGGGGAAGATGAGTAGGATAGGCGGTCTAGTGTCTTAAAATACTGGTCTCAAATAAAATCAGAGTAATTACTATTTACACATCTACCTCAATTATTATCTCAAAACGTGTGTCCTGTGTATTGAGATATTGTAACGTTTTGACGGCGACTATGTTACTTTTGCTTCTGCTGCCAAACCTCTCGGACGACTCTTGTGACATTTTGCCACTGGGGTAATAACCTAATTCAAAGACAAATTCTGATGCATTTTTGCCATACTTTGATGCATGCATCTCTCTTCTACAGCTATATACTCTAAATGTCAACTATACAGCTTTATGACCTTCTAAAAATGACCTCAAAGCATTGTGGGTAAAGGAGTTAATCAGAGAGTGTTGATTATCAAATAGTCTCAGGTTACAAGCTCAATCTAGGCCAGAAGCTACTGATACATATGACTTAATAAGTTTGTAATAGACTATGCTAATGTGACAGTCATACCTGCAAAAGACCTACAAGTGACTTTCAAATTTCTTACCCACTTTTGCCAATTAGGTCTTTATTTGCTGGTCTAGCCACCTGTACGAGCTGGATCCAAACTTTTTGCAAAATGTTAAAGCACTCTTGAAATGATAATGTTTGCCTGAAAGTGATATCTCACACATTTTATTACCATTGTGATATCACGGCAAGTTTCAACATACTCCTACCAGCTGGCCGGAAGGAAGTACTAAATACAATTAAAGTTATTTTTGTTGCTATTAACTTTTAAAGTAAGGCCATATCTTGCTGCAATTCTCCTGAAAAGATTCTTTGCTTATTTTTGTTGTCGCTTCAACGTTTTTCCTCTGTGCATGAAAAGTTCCTGTTAAGAAGAAAGACAAACAATTAATTAACTATTTAATTAACTATGCAATACCAACTGATTCACTGTGCATCAAAGTACAATCACAACTGTCTTACCGAGATTCCACAGCATTGCTACTCTAGTTTAATAGTGCTTACTCACAAACTTGCTGCAGATATCAGCAAATGTAAAAAATGAAACTATTCGCCTTTCTGTTTCTTTACAGTGTCCATTTTGAAGAGAGCACAGATACTTATAGCTGATATTTGGGCTTGCTTTGAAGCAAAGAGTTTTGGCGAATTCCATGATATCGATAGCCTTACCATGTTTGCGGACTACAGGTTTGTGGAAACAATTTAAAGAATGAATGATGAAAATAATTAAAAATAGTTTGTTAGTGATGATTAGTGACTTAAGCTGCTTAAAGTATTAGTGTCTATGGTTAGGTAGTCAATATTTTATTGCCATTTTATTGATAGTCTGCAGAATGGGAAAATATGATTTATTTTATTTTTGTCCATTTTTTTACCAATGATTCTTTCTTTTTGACACGATAGTAATCAATTGTGTAATTAAAAACAACTTGTTCCAAGGTGGCATGTCTAGCTGAGTACCTTCAACCAGAAGTGATAGGAGGGAAAAAAATATACAAAGTAAAATAATTAATTTCATTTCTAGAGTTGTACATCAAAAGTTAGGAACAATGTGATGTTATAAATACTTTGCAATGTATCATCAGTCATAATGAAGTGCTGCATGTTATTTTAATGCCGACAATGCTAAATCAATAGAAAGGAATGTTTTGCTGACGTATATCTTAGAAATGTCTCAACGGAATAACAATGGTTTGCTGTAACGTTTGTCGTAACGTCTAAGCTAAGCCATTTTCCCCAGATATGCTGTGCAGATTGACACATTGTGCATACTTTGCTATGTATTTGCATTGAGTCCAACTGCAACTTCTTACGTAAACAGTTCACCTCTAAATTAATGGTTTCAATAATTTACGACTCCAGTGTAAAGAACATGCCATAACTTTCCTCCCCCCCCCCCACACTTTTACCCTTAAGTCACTGACTAAACAGGCGAGTGATGAGTGAGTATATGTTTGCTACAATTACAACACTGGATGCTTTCTTAATGCTTTTTTTTCTTCATCTTACAGAGTTCCTCAAGTTCTGAACTATTTTGGCATTTTGGAATATTCAGACCTCCTGATGAAAGCTTTGAGAGAAGATGAAATAACCAACGGTGATCCTCTGGAGTTGGAGATAAGAGGATGTTCAATATGGGCTGTGGAGGTAAGCAAATATGATCATCAAAATATTTGTAAAGAGCAGTATTTATAAAGATGATACCTTGCAGTGCTACCCTTTTGTGTGGATATAGATAAAAAAAAATAAAAAAAAACGAAAAAAAAAGTTGTGCCACTTTCTCAGTTTTGTCTCATGCCATGGCATGTTGTTTCTTTAGTCTCTCAAGATTGCACTAGGATCTAGTGCAATGCACTAGGATGCACTAGGATCTAGTGCAATGAATTGAGGCATTAAACTTCAAAGGTTTGCCATTGAAACAATAGCTTATGAATAAAATTTGTGGAGAACAGAATTTTCTTTGTTGGATTACATGGTTATGAAACACATTATGTAGTAAGAGTATGATAGTAAGTGCATTGATCTATCAGTCCAATTATATTCAACTATTCATAATAAGAATTTACACAACTTGGTTTTAAGCAAATTTTAAAGCCAATGCAAATCACAGCTTTATGGTTAATCAATTAGCCTTTGTATTTCATTGGTAGGGTAATTTTTGACAGCTCAAGATCAATAATACATGTAGGAACCAGAACAGAGTTATGTCACAAATAGAATACAAATGAAATGAAAAAACATATGGAAAAGTACAATACAAATAAATAACAATCAGTTAACTGATCACATTTTAGATTACTTAATGTTTTTGATCAGTGGAGTATATTTACCATGACAGATGATTTATTTACCTTCTACCTCCCTTTTAAATTATTGACAGCTAATTCTGAAAGCAGTCCGTAGGAAGGCTCAAACCAATGGGGGTAAAGCCCTGACCAATGTCAACTCCGTAGTGGTGGATTTTTACCTCTGGGATTACAGCAAAGACCATTGGCAAGACATGAAGCACATTCCCATACACAGACTAAGAAGTACTTACTATTAATAAGACTGTTACAACCATGACACACAGTTCAATGGTATGGTGCATGGATCCATTGGAATAGTTGTTCTGGAAGCAAGAATGTTTCCACAATGCTACCCTGTCAAATAAAATGGACCAGGCTTGTGGAAAACTCACATATTTCATTTACCATATGTTTTCTTTCCTTCCTAGCTCAATCCTTACATTTCAAAGAATGTGTACGTTGTGGAATACTAAACAATTTCATTTACTTCTATAATTGTGATACTTTTCTGCACATTGCAGCTGACTCTTAGCCTACTGTTTAAAGCAGGTGAACTTTATCTTAATGCTTAAAGGATGTGACCCTCAGCTTCCTGCTTAAAGCAGTTTACCCTTAGCTTGATGCTGAAAAGCTGGTGACCATTATCTTAATGCTAAAAGCAGCTGAACCTTAGCTTTCTGCTTCAAGTAGGTGAACCTTAGTGTATTGCTTAAAGCAGGTGACCACTAAGTTACTGCTCAAATGCAAGTGATGCTTAGCTTACTGCTTAAGGCAAGTGGCCATTATTGATTAATGCTTAAAGCAG
The DNA here is from genome assembly GCA_020650975.1 of Apostichopus californicus. Taxonomy (NCBI): domain Eukaryota; kingdom Metazoa; phylum Echinodermata; class Holothuroidea; order Aspidochirotida; family Stichopodidae; genus Apostichopus; species Apostichopus californicus. The sequence goes on from JAIPMN010004593.1 coordinate 9,697, forward strand.
GCAACCCTTCCCTTAATGCTTATAATAGGTGACCCTTTAAGCTTACTTAGTGGTACTTGAAGAAAGCAGTTGTGTTGACTATGTTACTTAACCGTTTGTCTGTATTAGCATCACATTAGATGTTTTATACAATCTTTAGAAAGCTTTGCTTGATTTTCAAACCAATAACAACATTAACTAAAGGCCTACAATGCAGAAATATGTAGGGCTAGACCTATCTAACCACATTGACATATGAAAGGCTAATACAAAGCTAGTGGTTAGGCTGTTTAGTATTTACCCACTGCTTTACTACTTTTGATTCCTCACTGAAGGCAATAGTGATAATGTATACAGGTGTGTGTTTACATAAAGGATTAATGTCATAATTAATATGTGGATCCATCTTAATGAGTAAAAGAACTCTCTTGTATTTCATAGAGGTCAAAAGTCAAGTGAGGTCACCAGAGATCAAAATCTGAAATCTTTTAACAAAACAATTCAAAAGAAGGGGAAAAAGAAGCTTTGGTTGTGGTGTGCAGATCCACTTTAGTATGTGTAAGAACTCTTTTTGCTTCTTTTAGTGGAGTGAAATGTAGGTGACCCTCTAAATGTAGGTGACCCTCTAATCTTACTTAGTGGTGATTAAAGAAAGCAGTTTTGTTGCATATGTAACTGTTTGTCTGTATTAGCATCACATTAGATGTTTCATACAATCATTAGAAAGCTTCGCTTGATTTTCTAACCAATAACAACATTTAGTAGGCCTACACTGCAAAAATACGTAGGTATAGATTCATCTAACCACATTGTCATATGAAAGGCTAAAAGAAAGCTAGTGGTTAGGCTGTTTAGTATTTACCCACTGCTTTACTACTTTTGATTCCTCACTGAAGGCAATAGTGATAATGTATACAGGTGTGTGTGTGTACATCAAGGATTAATGTCATAATTAATATGTGGATCCATCTTAATGAGTAAAAGAACTCTCTAGTATTTCATAGAGGTCAAAAGTCAAGGGAGGTCACCAGAGATCAAAATCTGAAATCTTGTAAACACAACAATTCAAAAAGAAGGGGGAAAAAAGCTTTGGATGTGGTGTGCTGATCCACTTTAGTATGTGTAAGAACTATTTTTGTGTCTTTTAGTGGAGTGAAATGTCGTTTGATATTAACTGAGGATCATTTCACGCATAGCTCTAGATGTGGGTGCAAACAGCCTTGCAGTTTCCTTTCCACATACATTTTCATATGAAGTGCAAACAATTTTTTGGCTTCTCGTCGGGCGCGTAGCCAAGGGGGGGGGGCAAAGGGGGCGCCGCCCCCCCCTTGAGCATATTTTTTTGGTATGTTTTTATGATATCGCTAGTAATTTCAAAATTGAAAATGCTTAGATGCAACTTACAAGGCCTGGGAAGTGCCAATTCCAGCGATTTGGGAGGCATTTTTGGCCAATTTTTTTTTGTACGCTATGCACCAACCCATAGTGGCACTACGCTTAGATAGTCTGCAGAGCCATAGATACAGCTCTGATAGTTTGCCTACAGGTTCGCCCCTCCCTTGGCGAATTCCTGGCTACGCGCCTGCTTCTCGTTCCATTTGTATGGTGAGAACCTATTTAATAGCAGTTCATGGTAACATTTTTCTTTGTTTTTCTCATTTTCTTGTGGGATGAAATGACCCTAATGAAACAAGGGACACCAAAGATTTGTGTTTAGTGCAATTATACATATTTAAAATGTAATATGTGACATTTGCCGTTTTCAAAGTCGACACACAAATACAAAACGTGGCTTTAAGCCTGCAAATGTTATTGAGGCTCTTTCTTCCATGGTAGGAAATATTTATCATATGTAACCTTGAAATTACAAGACATTTCAATACTTAATTGAAATGCTATGTGTTTAGGCAATAGTGACACAATATTATTTGATACATAATCTACTTTATGTTGATATAAATGTGTTGATTCGTATAGTAACATCATAAGTCAAGATTGCGAGTGTCGTACAAGTTTCTGTGTAGTTTTGCAGTGTTACCAGAAGCACATCCTTAAAATATATCAAAGATTGAAGATGTCATGAAATACATTATACAATATCATACTGCTTCATAACACATTATGTTGCATGAATATTTGTCCTTGACAACAGAGTAACTTTACCTGCAATATTCATTTAGTTTAGCTTTATTTATAGCATTTGAACAATAAAATAGTTATGTTAATATTAATCAAGGCCATGCAGTGCTTCCTTTGTAGGATTCTACCTGGTTTTCATTAAGTTATTCATGGTTTTTTTCCCTTTCTTTCTTAACAAAATGGAATTATAGAGAAATATTGTCACATTTTGGTAGCCATGGTAACTGCAGAGTCAAACCTACCTCAGAGAAGTTTGCTTCATTAGAAATAATCAGGATCCATAAGTAAAGTTATGCAACTTTGCAACTTAAATATGTTGTTACAGCTTGTAGTCTCCATGGAGATCAATCCAGAAGTTGAAATATCACTGCAATATAGTTGTCTGCTTTTATTTCTTTATTTTGTTTTTGCTTTCTTATGGCTACGTAAAGATTACACTATATCTGTGTTGAACATGAGTTTATTGAAAACATTTATTTCTTTGTTCTTTTTCTTTTGGTCAACAATAATTATGAAATTTGTTGATTTTTGTTAGGAGTGGTGGTAAATTCTGTTGTTGTTAGCTGTTCTTCCTTATTAAGGGTGCATTCATTTTTCTACTTCAAAATTGTGCATTTTTCTCTATGAAGTATTTGATGTTGTTTGTGCATGTTGAAACATGAAAATATGGATGTTTATCGAGGCAGACTATTCTATCAAATTTACAGGACTGATCTCTATTTAAATTTTGTTTTAGGTGATTTTGATAAATCTGTGATACAAAGATCATAAAGCAATGTAGTTCATAAGCTTGGGTAGTTAGATTTCATTTCAATTAATGAACTATAATTATAAACAAATTATAAGTTTACCTATTATCTGTGATTCAAAGTGTCTGGGAGACTAAGTTTTGAAAAATTCAGTGGAATCATTTAATTATTTTCTCATTGTCTTTCATTTAATTTAGGAACCCCTCCTAGTTACATCAATTCCAACCTTGAGTCGCTCAGAGTTGGTAGGTTTGTCCAAATTTGTTGACGAAAAGTTGCTTCAAACATATTACTGGTATAAGTGACCCCAAAAGTAGCAGTTTTGTAGTCAACCTTACAACCCATTCATTTATTTTTTGAAAATTAGCAAAGGGCACTATTATTTTCCTAATATTTGTTGCCCTAGTCTTGTTTTTCATGTAACCAACAAATTATCTGTCATTTGTTTTAGCACTTCTTTTCATTTCTTTTAGCATTTCTTTTTATTCTATCAAACTTAAAGTGTCAAAATGAGCTAGAAAATGCAAATAAACTAGCATTTTTTCTTTAATTTTTGTTTATAACAGTTATCATGGACAAGCAATTACTAATAAATGACCAAACAAGCAGGTAAATAGATTGCACACTTTTGTTATTTAATGTTGTTCAAAGGAACCACAAAATAGTATGTACAAATAGTTTCTGTAGCTTAATAAAAATGTAAAAGAATAAGTGGAATGAAATACAGCTCTGTATTACACATTCAGTTCTGAATAATGGAAAACATGATTTAATGGAATATATCGTTAAAGCGTTCAGTTTTACACAACTTTCCAAAATACATTCTGTAGATAAACATAATATTGTAAATTTATTTGAAGTTCCTAATTGAATTTTAAATGTTATAGCATTAAATCAGTTCACTGTCTCAGAAAATGTTTCATGAATCTGCCGAGTGAATTTTCTGCAATACTTTATTAACACTGTAACATTATACATAGATTGAAATGTTTAGACCTTGGAGGGAGTCTTTTGTTATTTCAAAGTCACATAAAAGCTCATGACAGTACATAAAATAAAATCTATATTGGACAATTGTCACTCAGTTGTGAACAATCTGTGCAATGTTATGGAAGGTATCTGGATAAGTTATTTCAGTTAATTTTTTAGGAAGCTTTTGGTAGTACTTACAGTATTTTAAAGTTTATTCTGATTAATGTTTCATAAGATAAAAACAGCTTCTTAATGGTAAACAAAACAAATTCCAGACTTAATTAAAATATATTCATGACAGAAGGTTAGGCTTTCAGTATGATCCATCTGCTGTGATTTTGTCTTCAATAGTAAGATGGTTGAAAGTAGATACTTTCTGACTTTTTGTTTGAGCATAACTTAAAAAATACATTACATTACATACTTAAAATACATTATAAACTTTCTATAAAATAAATAAAAAAATAAACTAATAAAATTTCTATTTTACAGTAGATATCATAGCTCGTATTTTTAATCAATATTGTCAATATCCAAACAGTAAAACATGGATAATCCAGACCTTTTTCATCCAGATTCTGGATTATCTTGAACCAAAATCCAACCATTTGATAATTGTATAACACAGCATTGCTATTATCCATTACTTCAACTTTCTTTGACAAAAACACCAATAAAAAATATTTTGTCATCATAGACAAATATCACTCTTTATAGAATTTCTCAATAAATTAGCTGCAGTATGAATGTAGGCACATTATTGTACAATACTGGACATTATAAACCACACGATGCTATTAATGGACACTACTGTAAAAGACAAGACATACTCAACATAGGAAATTTCTTCATCCAGACTTTTCTTTGGATAGTTTTGTTGTACATTCAGAACAGTATATATTATTTACATGGTGAAATATTTCCATGTCAGTTCTAATTTACATGATAGACTACTTTCTATCAGATACCAATGAAGCTTGACATTGGCTGATGCTATACCCACAGAACTGGCAATTAACATCCTCTCTTTAAAACCAATCTATGCCAACGTGACATTAGTTATAATACGTCAAGATGTTCTAAAATTTCAACATGATAATAAAATATTCGAATATTTCATATAGTAACATGGAGGACAGATCACTGTCAGAGGTGAATGTACTCAAACTTGCACATGTAAATTGTACTTTCTTATTGAGCTAATGTCTAGATCTATGTTAGACTCACGGCTATACCATATATAGTTAGGGGCAGTCTGCAGCATTGCTAAATATAAATGCCCACAGAGGGCACACATAACATTTATTAATGCACTCCAGTAAAGTATTTGACGTGAAATATTTTGTCCTCTGACTTGGGCATTCTTACACCTGAAATGGGATATTTTACTACAGTTAATCACATTAATGGTGTTAGTTAATTGATCAATTACATTGAATTGAAGATTCCACTCTATAGGGTGGTTGTAAACAATTCAAGGCTGCAGACCAATTGAAAGTGACACATTACTAGGTGTGTTGTACTGTACACCCAGGGGTGTGTTTGTGAAACATTCATCATTATAAGTTAGTTACTTAGCTGACGTTATCTCAGCCTTCATCTGCAGAGATGATTTCTTGCACGGGCGGACCCTCCCGCTGGTTGAGTGTGTCGCCCATAGGAGGTAAAGCAGCCATCGCTGTCTTCGGTCTCAGCACAACTGCAGGTAGTATCTCATTCTCGCAGTCATGCCAAACCATGCACTGGGCCACGCTTGATCTCGTGACAGGAGCAGAAGAAACTCTAGATCGCCGAGTGAGTCTTCGAGGGACATCGTAAATTGAGGCGACTTTTGGATTAATATAGCGGTTCGTCACTTCCGTCGGAATCTGGTTGCTCTCTACTAACCCTGTGCTCATATTGGTGTTCATGCAGGGATTAGGTTGTGAATGTTGATGAGTTACGCGATAGGTCGTTTCAAGAGGTGAAGTGTCATAATCATCTGGGTCAGTATAAGGTGACTGTAGACTTATAACTTTATGTTCACGTGTCGGAGTTGTGTTGTACCTCTTCACACTTTCGGTGAGTGTTTGTGAAAGAGCTGACTTATCATTACCTTTGTGAGTTTCCCTGTAGATGGATACCTGCGGACCAGAGCTCTTGATCTCTTTAGCATGAGGTATCCACGATATGAAATCAGGTCTAAATTTACTGGAGTTTCTGTTACTGACTTTCTTCTTACCAAGCCCCTGTGAAAATAAAAGCACACTTGGTAAACTGGACTGTTTAAACAATATTAAATGAGGCCACATATTGTTCACTGAACATTTTTTGTTTTGTCTTAAAAGACTACAGAAGGTTGATTATAACAGTTGTCTGAAAAATATGAACTATCCATTACGCATTTTGATTTTTTTTTTATTACAGTTTGATTACAAGTTTCTGACACAAGTTCTAAATTAAGCATAGGAAGTTAGGATTTCCGCATGATCATATTAACCTGTTTTGTTTGTCCCTTTTAAGTAGTTCAACTTAAATCTCTTGAGAAAAATGTTACTTACGTCTTGAAATGACGTCACTGTGTTGAGGAACGAAAATCTATTATCGTGGTGAGAAAAATTGTGCTGAGATGGCCGATCCTGTTGAAGAATTAAAATTATTAAAATTGTAACAGAGCAAGAGAAAATAATTTTAAATTTTAAAAAATGAACATATGCAGTTGTATAATTACTGTATAGTAAAGGCTTCATAATTGACGCACCCCCGTAATTGACGCACCTTCAATTATTACTAGCAACGATACAGCAGGCCACCTAAACTTTTTGCAGTCAAGCAGAATTACATGTTTCATTAGTTTGAATCCATTTCAGCTATTTGCTGATCAAATTGTGGTATTTTTTAAGCTTTTAACACCCTCCCCCCAGTTTTGCATGTTTTTTGGGCATTTGGAAATCTTACTTCCTAAAAATAACCAACATTACCTCAGTATGATAACACTACTCTCTGGGACCTGACCTGTCTGAGCTTAGAGGTTCA
>JAIPMN010004594.1:0-10969 GCA_020650975.1 Apostichopus californicus
AAATATCGAACTTGTTGTGCATTTTCTCATTGACAGTATAGGATTAATCTACGTCATCGCCCTTTAATTAACTTCTCTGTCTCCTCGGAGAATATGACCTAAAAAATATGATGCATTCTGGATTTATTATTATCCACACCATGAATATCCGTTCACACTTAACTGTGCCGAGGCAACAACTGGAGTTTAATTTGTTATAGAGTAAACAAACCGAAGAATCTGACGTGAGCAAAAAGTGATATTGATTCGGATTCTTGTTTGTTTTATATCACCATTTCGGGAGATATGACAAGGGGCATTCCTGAGTATGTCTCGTTAGACAATTGTGTCAATACTTGTCATTTTGACGTAAAATTTGGACAAAATATAAATCAAAGAAATAACAATATAGCGTCAACCTAAAAATCACAGAGGTTTTGGGATACTTTACCGTGAAGTATTTCACTCCGTTACCTGATTGCTTGAGCAACTGAGTAAAATTTGTCGGAGAATAAAGTCATTAACAGAATACCAGAGGGTTCTATCACCATATAGATCAATATGAAGGAAATAAGTGTCACTCGTTTTATAAGGAATCAATGACGAGGAAATTAGAAACGCCCACTTACAGGACTCAATGACGAGGACATTAGTAACACCCAATTATAGGACTCACTGACGAGGAAATTAGTAACACCCACTTATGGGACTCAATGACGAGGAAATTAGTAACACCAACTTATAGGACTCAATGACGAGGAAATTAGTAACACCCACTTATAGGACTCAATGACGAGGAAATTAGTAACACCAACTTATAGGACTCACTAACGAGGAAATTAGTAACACCCACTTATGGGACTCACTGACGAGGAAATTAGTAACACCCACTTATAGGACTCACTGACGAGGAAATTAGAAACACCCACTTATGGGACTCAATGACGAGGAAATTAGTAACACCCACTTATAGGACTCACTGACGAGGAAATTAGAAACACCCACTTATAGGACTCAATGACGAGGAAATTAATGACACCCACTTATAGGACTCACTGACGAGGAAATTAGAAACACCCATTTATAGGACTCAATGACGAGGAAATTAATGACACCCACTTATATGACTCACTGACGAGGAAATTAGTAACACCCACTTATAGGACTCAATGACGAGGAAATTAGAAACACCAACTTATGGGACTCAATGACGAGGAAATTAGTAACACCCACTTATAGGACTCAATGACGAGGAAATTAGTAACACTCACTTGTAAGGACTCAATGACAAGGAAATTAGTAACACCCACTTATGGGACTCAATGACGAGGAAATTAGTAACACCCACTTAAAGGACTCAATGACGAGGACAATAATAACACCCACTTATAGGACTCACTGACGAGGAAATTAGAAACAACCACTTGTAAGACTCACTGACGAGGAAATTAGAAACACCCACTTATAGGACTCAATGACGAGGAAATTAGTAACACCCACTTATAGGACTCACTGACGACGAAATAAGAAACACTCACTTGTAAGGACTCAATGACGAGGATATTAGTGACACCCACTTATAGGACTCAATGACGAGGATATAGTATTCGTATTTTGACCTCTGGTGACCTGAAATAATCTTTAACATGCACCATAGCAGCAAAAGGAGCCGAGAAACTCATAACCTTTTATCAGTGTCCCCCCCCCCCCCAAAAGAAAAAAAATACAAAACCCCACAAAGAAACAATGATAGAAAGTCAAATAATTGGCACCCACACTGGTATTGTGTCAAACAATTACCTTGAAGGTAGTTACCCATAGTGCACCCACACTGATAACCTGTCAAACAGTTAACTTGAAAGGTAGTTACCCATAGTGTACCCACACTGATATTGTGTCAAGCAGTTAACTTGAAAGGTAGTTACCCATAGTGCATCCACACTGATATTGTGTCAAGAAGTGAACTTGAAAGGTAGTTACCCATAGTGCACCCACACTGATATTGTGCCTGTTTAGTTGCCTGTTTTCGTACTCCTTAGTGGCTGGGAATACTTTCGAGGATCAGAGCCTCTACAAGAGTACCGTACTTTAAAGAACTTATAGCAAGTTTCAGCGCACTAACTGTTGGGGCCAATAGTACTGGTGCTTTTAAGGGTCATCTACATACCAAGTCTGAGTATTCAAACAGGATGTGTGGATACGATTTAAATTATTGACACGTGTAGTACAACGGCACATGATTACTATGAACCAACGATAATGGTGAAGGAGCTGGACGGTATACCAGCTACCGGCCTGTGACATCCCGCACGGACCTACTTCCGGTCTGTGACATCCCGCACGGACCTACTTCCGGTCTGTGACATCCCGCACGGACCTAACTGCTTTTGCAGTATATTTACATTGAATCAGGATTTTCCAGATCGTAAGCAAATTACAAGGCAAATGTTCAGCTTCGAAGCTTCTACCTTCATTTCAATAATCAAGGAGGACACTTTTAATTGAGTGTCTGTTCGGTCATCATAAGAGATTTTAATTACTATTAATTAATATTCAAATTTGTTTATTACTTCCTCAGTCAACGCGTTTCGTTATGCCTTAACTTTGTTTTACTTTATTTTTGGTAAGATTGCTTCATTAAGTCGACGACGCGTTTCTATAATTGGTTGACTCTAATCAGCGTGTTTCTAATCAATATTGGCTGCCGAGTGGATGTCATACTCGGGACATTTGGAAATCTAGTGAGCCTATCGATACTAGTGTAAAATTAAGTACTCGTAGCCGTGCTTATATCCTCGTACTCACATCAAGGGAATTCTACTTGTACTGATACTCAAGCTGTTATACACGTACTATGAGATGGTGTGCCAAAATTACAATATAATTTCTAACCAAGCTCAGCTCAGAAGGTTGCAGCTGAAATCAACACAACAAACAACTGTAAAGTTGCATTTTAAGTTAAAGGTGCTACACGATGGGAAATGGGTACCCCGACAGTGAAGGGAACTTAATTTACATGACAACATTACCTACTATACTTTGCACTAGGAATGAAATTCAAACATTACATAATATTGTGGACACACAAGTTTTATATTGGAACTGAACAGTACAACCACATATATCATTAACTTGTAGACTGTGGGTACCTAATACAATTAATATGGAATAGTTTGTTCGGATGAAACAAGTAATTATACTAATTGTGAAATGCAGCTAGTGTCATTGTGTTTGCAAGTTACTGTCTCACGACACGACGTCTCATGAACTTATTTTTGAAAAAAATAAATTATATTTATTATAATAATTAATATTACTGTATTCCCCCCCCCCCCCATTCCAGCCACATGACGACATTTTAATTCGACAGAAAGCGATGTGTCACCGACCGGCCAAATATCATATACTTCACTTCATCAAGCATGCGATGCATATAGATTAGTAAAATCGTGTTTCATCTTTAAGTTGTTTTTCGTATACTCAATACAGAGGGGCATAATGACCACCGCATACTGTACAAAATGAACATGGCGCATTGCTAATAGAATACTCACACACTAATCATATTGGTCTCTGCAGTGTGTGGCATAACAGGAAGGGTTGAACCAGGGAGTTGTTATGGAACAACTCCCTGGTTCAACATCTCTTTATAATAGTCTGTGGGATATTGATTACAATCAGTGTAAAGACTAAAGAATAATCACGCCCCTGCAACCAACATACGAGATACTAATCTGTTTACAATCAGCTATACCTGTGATGTGTGATATGATTTGTCTCGAGGCAAATGATTCGACGTGCAAACTGAATGTTAAAAGGGAAAAATTGATAACGCTTATCCAAATGACAGTATATGGCTTATCACTTAAGATAAAATTTTACCAAATTTGACTGGTCGTTTTGTCATTTTACATAAAAGTTCGGGTTTCTCTATAAAATGAATAAACTTATAATTAGACTGTACTCTTCCACCCACCATTCGGCCTCAGAATGACGAAAGTTAAGTATAAGAGAACGACGCCTCTAAACTGTTGATATCAGTAGCTCTTTGTTTATTGCTCGTCTTAAGTTAATGTTTCCGCTTTGGAAACGAGGTCAGTCATTCGGATTCTAATGCCTCCATATATTTATGACGTCATCGTTGAACCAAAGTTCAGCCTGTGCAAGTAAACGGTTCTTTGTACTTTTTTTTGTGATTACAGAGATGTCAGCAAGACGCACGATGCAATTAGAACTTTCAGAATATTCTCTAAAGATGGGAATATGAAAAAAAGGTCGATTGGAACCAATGATATTTATGTCCATCAATCTGACGCAGCCGGAGGACATCTCTTTGAGTGAATGACCTACTGCTAGCAAGACACGCCATTTTGATGTTTGTAAGTTAGCTAGACCAATGGAGATAATACAGAAACATCCATGGCAACGAGAGAGATAAAGAGATGTTAAATATAAATAAATTTAACTGCTGTCAAACTTTACGATATCATTTGATCACTTCTGATCATACACTTCACAGTCCCTCCCACTTCACAGTCCCTCCCACTTCACAGCCCCTCCCACTTCACTTCCATTTCCCACTTCTCACCCAGTTCACCTTCACTGATGGTGCTACGGGGATAGTAGTCTTACTTCTTTGAACTTTCTTTATGAAAACATATTTTCGTTTTGTTTAGTTTTATATTACGCTATAAGTTGTATGACAGCCATGCATTGCAACATGTAAATACTGTACTCCGTTTCGAATTATCAATGACCCTGGTCCTTGGATCAGACATTTTCGTTGCTATGGAAACGAAAACGGCTGAATTCTTCAAGAGATTATCATACCATATTCCTTCCATCGGTAGTCTTAACATTTAACCAATATGAGATACGTAGGGCTGCCTATACACTAATCAAGCGAAAAGAATAACTTACAGAATATATGTAAATTATTATGGACTGATAAAGTCGTTAAGCCAAGACCAAGGTTACATGCCACATTTTGTCAAGAAAGCATCTCGTGGACATCAAAAACATAACCTAGGCTAGACGTCAAGTCTAGATGCCGAGCGGCTTGCGTATTTTTTTTTCCCAGGTCGAACGTGGGCATCGGCCAATCAAATCCCTGGATTCCAAACATGTGACGCTTTTACCAAAAACATGTTCTGAATCTTTTTTCCTAGTTTTGACCCCAGATTATGAACGACAATCCTTAATTTTGATTGAAACTGGATCCCTAAACCACTTTCTAAACCCTAACTCTGATTTATAAACGAATTTGTAAATTCCTGAAAAACCTGAAACCCACGTTCGTCCTGGGAAAAACAAATACGCGAGCGGCTTATGTAGCCCCAGCAGTACTCTTGGTTCACACACTGGTTGAAAGGACAGTTCAGAGGAAAATTGGAAGTGGGAAAGAAGAACATGTTCTAAGCATACTGGTGAAATTTGCATGGAATTCTTACTTCTTACATCGAGTTTTTGAGATATTAATAGTTGAAATTCTCACAGTTTTTACCATCATGGGAACTCGAAGCCAAACATGCGTGATGTCATAGTTGCACAATGAGAGCAAAATATTTGTGTTTCCTTATTTTGCTTTATTATATTGCTTTAACCTTGAAGTGGACATGGTTCCAACTTGGCCTGAGGAGATGCGAAGTTATCAATACCACAATCACTGTAGTGTACTCATATGTAAATTAATCACAGTTTGAAGAAGAAAATTGCATGTAAGTTTTAAAGCGAAACATGAAACAAATTTGTTATTGTGCTTTAATGACATAACACCTGTTTCCTTCTTTTTGAATTTGAACCATGAATATTTAATAAGAAATCGTGCATAGGAAACCGTGCATAGGACTTACTTTCAAATTTCACTAGGATCCTTAGAGTTGTCATCTTTTCAATCAGCCAAAAATCTATTTCCTCCTGAATTTCCTTCTAAATGAACACGAATCATCGACTTTACTCAACTAACAATTTTGATTTCTGAATATTTTACTTTGGAATATAACACTAACGACAAATAGATGATCGTAAAAGGTTATGTCAGATTCTCGTATGTTACTACTCCGTTGCTCTTTCACTGTCGATAAAACATTCTCTTGTGGATCGAATTTTAACCGTGTTACGTGACCTTAACATCCAAAATATTCGTGTGCCCTCCGCCCCCCCCCCCCGAAGATTACGGAACATACATAATTACCATAACTCCCCTCCCCCACCAATATTACGGAACATATATAGCTACCATACCTCCCCCCTCAAGATTACGGAACATCTATAGTTACCATCCATGAGTCCCCTCCCCTCGAAGTTTAAGGAGCATCTATAGTTACCATACCCCCCCCCCCGTCCCCTCGAAGAATACGGAACATCTACAGTTACCATACCTTCCCCCCCCCCGAAGATTACGGAACATATATAGTTACCATAGCTCCCCCTCCCTCCCCCAAGATTACAGAACATCTATAGTTACCATAACTCCCCTTCCCCCTCCCTCCCCAAAGATTACGGAACATCTATAGTTACCATAACTCCACCTACCCTCAACGTTCAGCATATAATACTATTAGAAATAGAACTGTCAGTTTCCTTGAACTTTAACGTTTTTGTTAGGTCGGAAATTCTACCAAAGTTATTCAAATAAGGTTGTATTTGATCAAACTCAAATTCCTTTGTAATGAAGGTTAATAAGAGATAATTCTTAATTTTGATTCTACTAAACATCACCCAGACACATTTTGATATGAGTATTAGACACAAGTAAAAGCACTTGCAAATTGTAAAATTTTACTTGAAATTAAACTTTAAAATCAAACGTATGGCCTAAGCGGGTGTTTCGTAATTAAATGTACGCCTTGCATGGTTAGTTAGTGTGTCATTCCATGCCGACTATAAGTGGCATGTAAGCTAACATTTCAATTCTGCTTTCATTACATCAATGCAGAGTGTATTATGCGAATCGAAAAACAGCTGAAGTTTTATACATTTTGTGCTTCATTATAGTCAGTGGGAATTAGTGGTACTTTAAATCAATTAGCTGCATTACATTAACCATGCACAGCTTCTTCCTTTATCTAGAGTGACTTACAACCCACCGTATTTCCGCCCCCCATCTCCCTCCCCCCCCCCCCACCACAGCCGTCTTCCAACACCACTACCACACTTTCAACAAACAGTATTGAATCTCCTCCACACTTACACAATACACATTGCCCTTTCTCGTATACAACTGAGCCCCCCCCCCCCCCCTTCCACTTGACAATTGATTAAAATAGGGGTTCTTCAACACTCTGATGGTAACTATAAGAGATTTACTCGAAGAGAATGAAATACCGTAAAAAAAATAAGATTGTCTCACCTAAAATGATGAATATTGTGGTCAGCGCCCTGTTCGCCATCTCCGACCAGAAATACGACACATTCGAAGGGCTGTTGACACCATTCAGACAAGAATTCCACTCACAGTGCGTAAACTGAAAACGACGGAACATGATTTTATTGTTTTTACATTTCCGACGTAGGCGTAGAAACTAGGAAGAAAACACAAACATTGGAACAGCTTTGTACAACATCCAGGTCTGAGAAGACGAAAAGTTTCGTCATTCGTGAATGCAACTTGCATCCGTTTTACGTAATAGCCCCTTCGGCGATCCACGCTTTCAAAGTTTCTCGAAGCTACACTTCAGTTCCGGAGCAAAATAGAGAACACACATTGGTTGTTGATTAAAAACCAAAGAAGGAAGAGACATAAGACTAAGTACCTGTCGGCACCTCTATTTATATTTCAAAGTTGCATTTACCTGAAGGAAACATCGAGTATTTCTTTAGTTTGCTATGTCTGCTTTATTCCTTCAAGCAAAATTAGCCTCTTGGAAAGATGTCAGCACGTCCTTGCGGAATGTTTGTGTGTATCCCCTTCCGCAAACGAATAAATTATGTCTCTTTCATATAATAAACTCACAACGTAATAATTGCAATCAATATAAGTAGGCGTTTAAAGGCAGCTAACTCCATACTCCATTTGTACGGGTTTACATTAAAAAACTAAAACTGATCGTTCTGTCTAAAATGTGGCCTATATTTGATATAAATGACATTTGGGCTATAATGGAAATACTGTGACGTCGTGCGCAATGGGTTTCTAGGCTGTGGCCAAATCTTGACTTCCTTAGAGATGAACAAACAATCCACGGATGAATGTCATTTAAATGCTACGTACAGACCCAAGCTATTTCTGGTACATAAATCTGTATCGCTTGTCGTGAAAAGTAAGTATTCCTCCTTCCTTGTGTTGCTTTAAAACAGGCTATCACCTGCCTCATATATATTTGAACGTACAGTTCGGAGACCTCGGTTTTCACTGACCAGTGAGCTAAGATTTCTTTCCGATGTGATTTTAAGCCGAGAGCCGTTATATACCTCCCTCCCTACAAGGTTGTGATAATTGCAGCGAAGCAGTGCATGGTCGCATGTCAAATTTCTAGATCGATTAAATAAACTGTCGAAATTTTCAGAAATGTTTGATTTCAGAATTGAGGGCGTGTCTTGCCGGAGGGACATTAGATAAAGTGCTTTGTGAGTCGCCCGTTCAGTCTTCGGCTCTTGAGAAATCTGCAAAGGAAACAAAATTAATGGCTCGATTGAATTTAGAATTCTAAACACACATTGCAATGAAGACACTGTAGGAGACGTGTCGGGTGTATGGTCAGTTAACATGAATTAGGATTGTGGAATAAGCCCATGTAAATTGACCAGTCTCTATGTGATTTTTCGTTGTTATGATGCGAGCCTCAACACTAATATCGGTTTGGTATGTGTGCAGAAATAAACCAACCTTCTCTATTCATGCCCGCGAAGTGATAACATGACCTAATGAAAACAAAAATAACTAGCAGGGTCTTACTTCTACAACTTGTTTTTCTTCTTAAAGGGGCGCTCCAAAACTCCAGTGTTGGTTGGTTTGATTAACGAAACCTCAAATACTTCACATTTTGTACCAAAAGCGCATTTTCGTAACCTGCAGATAGCCTACTTGGATACTCAATTAAAATGCATCAGCTTTTCAATGAAGTAATCAGGTACAGTGTTATTATAAAAATGTTCGCAATTTTATACCTTCATTTACCCTTCAGTGATTGGTATCAGATAATTTGTGCAAGGGTTCACAAACCCCATAGTACGTTAACGGTTCACCTATAGGGCAATTGCTAAACGGGTACACTGCATGTATACATAAGCAAGGCTCCTTAAAGTGGTCCTTAAAATTCTCATTCTCAAAGTGTGGCGTTCAGGGTGACCATTCAATGCAATCAAATACGTTACTTTACCGAAGGTAGACAAATGTCTCAATCAATAACAATAATCGAATTGACTCCTTTTACGGGTCTGAAATGAAGCAAAAGTCTCAAAATGGCAATTTCCCCCTCGTGTCTATACCAATATACGTTCACGTTAAAACCCTCATAAAGCAATATGACTCTCAGCGATGAGGGACATTATGTGTCAGACCACCCACCCCCCACCCCCACCCCCACGTGGTCCCCAGCATTACACATCCTACATTCAAGGTTTAGTGTTATACAGCAGCTCGGCCTCCCATATTGAATGAGATGACGGCATTCAATTACTGCTGGCCCAGTCATCATATATATATATATATAACATATATAATATAACATCGACAGTTCAGATTGTGAAGTGTAGGCTCATCTCAAAATAAGTGTGCTTTGGTTATGAGGAAAACATCGCTCCAATTACCCTGAGATTTACCGCTGTGTGAAAGAAAATTGTTCAACAAACAAATTTGTAGTGAAACTAACTTTGTTTATTTATCCTACCGAGTCAGGGACATTGCATATGGTTTATGACACTCCACAGGCCTAACCACAAGGCCAAAATATACCCTACACTTCGCTCGTAATTTTCTCGAGTACTGCCCTTTCATGTTTTAGCACCATCACGTGCCCTTGGTGAATTGATATACCACTTACGCCATACTAATCGACATTCCATTACGGCAAAATTGAAATATTCCTCTGTAAATTGCGGATATTATTCTGTCATGTTTGGACTACTGATCTTAAATTCAGGGTAAACTCGGTGGAGGAGGGTGTCTCGACATTGATAAATCCAAACTGTTTTGATGTAACAGACTGACTGGTCCGTCGGAAAGGTAGAATGAGCACACAACTAAGGAAGCCACATATATTAATGTGTTAACAGTGAACTTAAACCTTGACTGCAGCACTGGCCTTGTGTTTCTCTTCATCTTCGTTTATAATATTCTGGACTTGTAAATGCGAGGGACATTCAAGGAGGCGCGCACCGGTATTGAGAGAGAGAGAGAGAATGACGCATGCATAGGTATAGGACCTAACACTGTCTTAAAGGATGAATATAGGTAGATTCTTATTATTCATACGTTATAGTCAAATGAAATTGAAAAGTTTTAGTACTAGTAGAATGTATCTATAATTATTCCGGTTTTCAAAATATAATAATAATAATAATAAATAAGTTCTTAATATAGCGCCAAATACCAAAAGGCCTCCAGGCGCTTTACAAAACCTAAAACAAATAGAAACATAAACAAAGACAGAGAAAATGCTAAAACTTTGAAATGCTCCTTTAATGTTAAATTGATGATGACGTCAGTTCCTCAGTGCAAGACTAACTGCTCATGCTAATCCATTGTTTTATAAATTATAATATTTTAACCCAATCATGTTCTTTAAACTTCCTAACAACAACAACAACAACAACAACAACAACAACAACAGAGCACCCTTGGATGACATTGAACACCCTTTGACCTTGACAAATTGGTTATATATTGTCAATTTGCCATTTGAGACAATAGAAAAGTTTGTTTCCCCATTGCGTTTTGGAGAGGAACTGATCAAATGACCTGTGTATTAGACTATGTTGTCCAGTCACTTTATATGATGAACCTCAACTATTTACAGAGTTAAAGGAAAGTGTTATAGAAATACCGCCT
>JAIPMN010004597.1:0-10775 GCA_020650975.1 Apostichopus californicus
TATATATACATGCAATGCTTAGACGTACCTTACTTACAATTTTTGTCAAATTAGTCATCCACATGGGATGAATCACATTACATTTCTCCAGTATTGTACAAGACAGGATGCATCAATGTTTCTAGAAACAGGTTATTAAGTTTGGTTAACATGTTGACAAACCAAAAAAATTGTTTGGATAATACATTCATCCACATAAGATTAATCAGGATGAATATTGTCATTATTACATATCTGGTATTTAGCCAACTTAGAATACATGTATATTTTTTATACCAGCCAATGCTATCAAATCATTGCTTTGCAATATTTTGCACAACACTGCTAAATAGCTGTTTTGTGTATGTTGGTCATCCATTTGCATCAGATGAAAAAAAATAAAAAAAATAAAAAAACAATGCATTTGTTACCCAATGCTTCTTGTAATTGTTGAAAAGTTCTTGCAAAAAATAGTTTCATAACTAGCACCTAGACTGTATTACAGCAGTCGCTTAACAAAATCTTTGGAGATCTGTAAAAGTTATATGTCACACGCATTAGGGCCCACAGCCATATCCACTGCTCCGTTACCACCGCTATGACAGCGCCCTCTGCAAAATTTTGTGTCCCACAAATGTAATGCAAAGTTTTAAATTTACATTAATCTTTTAACCTTTGTTTGCCTGGTTTAGTCATTCCTGGTGTAAATGTTACGAATCAAAGTATTAAAGAGATGATGATTCCATTTTGAACAATAGAATCTGATATCAGCAAATCACCCAAAAATTCCACCAAATCAAAAAATAAATGCAAGATGTAGTTTTAAACCATTTGCAAACAATAATATTTAGTGAAATGCCTAATTTTCCCCAATTTTGAAGTGACCAAATCTTTCATGTTTGTGTTTTATTTTCATGTCCAACAAGTTTTAAGGCTTTACATTATTTTCTCTCAAACAATACACTTGAGGATATAACCAGCTCAAGGAAATTTTTGAAGGCCTAATATGTTTGTGCCATAACTGATAAACAAACAATTGAAATTTTTACAACTTATAGTTTAAAATACCAAAACAGGAATTTCCAACATTTGTTTACATGATGTTCAAATGTTTAAGTGTAAACTTCTTTCAACTTTAATACATCCATCAAATCGTAACAACAAGCAAGCGGAGAAGATATATTTATTTTGGAGCTTCTTCTCAGAGCAAGTATGGAAGATAGCAAAAATTATCCAGCTACAAATAGAAACAGTTTCCCCCATCTTTCTGACAGAACTACGACGAAAACAACCCGCATATCCCTTCCAGTTACAATTTCATTTCATTAAAAGAATAATTTTATTCCTTCCATTCGACTGAGATGTCAATTTAGCTGAGAGGATTTCAGAACTGTCAGTTGTCCTTACCTTGCAACTTTACCACAAGAAGAAAAAAAGAGGGGGGGGAGGGAGAAAAGGGACTAAAATCAGACACAACGTCCTGTGAAATATGCACCGTAATGTGAGAGGGCATTCAATACGGTGCCGAGATGGCACGAGAGACGTTAGATCCGTTAAATAATAAAAGCGTGGGATCAGACCAGAATGACTTTTATTGCCATGTCAGTTTTGTAGAATCCTTTTAAGAAGGGTGAACATTGCTAAATTTAGCCGAATGATCTGAAATCATAAACAAAGAAAAAATAGCTAAAACCTTAGAAGGGCTTATCAAAGGTTGTCCTGAAAGTGAGAAATTCTGGAAACGGGAATAAAACAAAAAAAATCTGAACGTCAGCTTTAGAATCAGTCGCCAGAAGAACAATGTTTCCAGACATGAATATTCATGACCTCACAAAGGAAGTTTATCGCAATCTCCTGTTTGTTTCGAATATTGTAAAACATAAGGGCAGCTGGTGAGGTCCAGTCGTATACATTATAGAACCGTTCAACTCAACTTACATAATGCAAGCCAATTTCTCTTCTTTTTTTTTTCTTACCTTCTTTCTTTCTTCAAATAATTTCACAAAAAACTACGAACAAGATATAAACACATTGTAAGCAAAAGCCACTTTCCTCTACATGCCATTTTTTAGGAATTCCAAAGTTTAATTTTTGCAGCAAAGGATCTCCTTCCTATTAAGAGTACGGCAGTAATACAACTCCTATGATATAGTAACACTAACGAAATTTTCTTGCACATGTCTGCTTAACTTTTTCTTTAAACAGAAGTCACTTAATTTTGCACACAAAATAAAAAAGTCTCTGTTTCTCTTTTTTATAAATTTACTGAGGGAAAAATAAGGACTTGCAATCAACTATGAATTAGACGTCACAGCAAGTTAGACCTTGCAGCATACTATCAATAACAGATATGTCATATACACGGTAAAGGCTAAAAGACACAATGTTTCCCAAATTTTAATCATATTAATGAACAGTCAAGAATTCATCCCTGCCAGTCACTGCAATGAATCATAAAAGGAAAGGATGACAAGCAATTCAAACTTAAACATGTACAAAAATCGGTCCATCGTTATCATAATCACGTCCGTTAGATTTAAGACGTGGTGAAAGGGATCCCAACATTAATCCCTTTGCTTTAATGTGTACATGATACATCTGTAATGAGTTATTTATAATTCAATACAATATTCACAAACCCATAAACGAAAAAAAAATAATTCTTTGCTGTCTTTTTATCTCCACCATTTCTAAGAATTATTAAAATTATTAAATATAAAAAAGTCAAATTCGCATATAATATAAAAAAAATTCCTTGCTGCAAATGTCAAATCTGTTATAACATTTTTTCACATCTAGAAACGGTTCTGGTTGTGACAAATGAGCTTGTTTCAGTTTCCTTACTTGTCACTGCTAACCAGCATATTAAAATGACTTTGAGGAAGAAAATTTCACTAAAAAAAAGTGTAATTACTCACCACCGTCAGCGTATGTTTCAACTCCATAGCCATCCTGGAGTCCACTGCTCCACATACCTTCATAGCGAGCGCCACTGGACTGACTTTGAATGACTCCGTACTTCCCCTTAAAACCCGATGCCCACTCTCCTCGATAGATCCACCTGCCTTTTGACTCCACCCCTAAGCCATGCCTCATCCCGTTCTTCCACATTCCCTCGTATGTACTCCCATTAGGCCACATGTAAACCCCTACGAGCTCAAATCCAAAGTGCCATGCCCCACTGTATTCACCCTTCCCGTTGGGTCCGGTGCAGACGCCGTACCCGTGGGCCTTACCCTCCTCCCAACCCCCACAATAAGACCCTCCATCTGAGAAATCAAAACGTCCTCCATTCATGGAGGATGGATTAGCTCGGATCATTCAGCCGACAATGCACACCGATCTGTGAGAAGTCAGAGGGTGCCATATGGGTGTGCCATATGGCGGGTGCCAGGTGGCGTTGTCACGGCAGGTAGTCCAAGGCTCAGATGGAGCTAAGACTGCAGATGAAAAGGAAGAGACAGTAGGATATTAATTGTCAAGTATAGTAAGATCATTCTGTCCTTTAACAGCGCCAAAGTGTTACCGCGGGAACGTACAGTAATTCTATCCAGCGATCACAGCATAAAATGCTATGCTATGCAAAAATGGTCAAATTGCTCTACAAGTCCAAAGATGTTGTAAAACAGTTTTGTACTTGTATAGGCATCATAGTATCTCATTAAAGGTCAACTTCAGAACCAATCAAAACTACTGCACAAATTTTGAACACTAATTTATTGCCGGGATGCCAACAGATTGTGACACAAGATCAACAGATTCTGCAGAGCAGCTTTCTTAGTAACTTTTGCAATGTTTGTGAGTTTGGCCATGGGGCTCTCCAACTGGCCATGGTGCTCTCCAGCCGGCCATGGGGCTCTCCAGCCGGCCATTGGGGCTCTTTAGAAAGCAGGTTGTATCGTTCCTATCTAGTTCTGCAAACCTTGACAACCTGACTTGATACAAGTAGAATACAATTTCGTTCATAATTATAGATTCAGAGAATGTTAAGCAGTACAGATGGGCTCCCCAGCCGGCTATGGGCCTCTCAAGCCAGCCATGGGGCTCTCCAGCAGGCCATGGGGCTCTCCAGCCGGCCATGGGGCTCTCCAGCCGGCCATGGGGCTCTCAAGCCAGCCATTCTCAAAATTAGCAAAAAGCACATTGAAGCGTTCCTATCTAGTTCTAAACCTTGACAACCTGACTTGATCTCAAGTAGAATACAATTTTGTTCATAATTATAGAAGATTCAGAGATTGTTAAGAAGTACAGATGACGTACATTACTACTGACATGGCAGCGCCCTCTGCTAAATAAAAACGCTGCAGAGTCCCATGGTGCACAACATACAGTATGCTATTTCTGAAGTGTACTGCAATAGTTTGTTAATGAAAGACACCAGACCCATATTAAACTACTATTTCTGATGTCATCTCCTTTCCGTCAATGGCTGTTTTAATATGACTACATATCATAGTCATACAGTTAAATCCTTGGGCAGAAGCCTACTGTACAGAACTGTATAAACATATGCACACAACTTAGCTAACTTTAAAAGGCCAACTTTTCCATAAATAATTGAACTTTTATCCCCAAAATTGTTACATAAAATTGTGGCTTTTATATTGTAACTATATACAGAGTATCTCTCCTTTGTATGAAAAAAAAACATATTTACATTTTACATGTTTTTTTTCCCTTCTTGTATGCAATGTACTTAGACTTTCTTTTTCTGTTCATAATTTTCAAGGATATCCTGTTGTACAGTTTGTTGATACAATCATGAATAAAGCTTGATACACAGCTACTTTTCGTGTCACGCAATCATTAAAACTCTCTCGAATCTCGGAAACCCAAAGAGGATTGGAATTAAACGCAGTGCTGCTATGCTAAATCGCATCAAGGTTTATTCCTTTAATTTTAAATTCTCACAATATTTTTTTTTGGGGGGGGGGGAAACTGTTTGTAAGAATGGAGGATTTATATGGTGACTGAGAAATGGAAACGGTTGGTGTTTCAAGTCTTGTCGTTTTTACTGAACAAAATCACATAGTCTGTCATGTTGCATTTCTATGTGTATGTCCAAGCAATGAGCATGAGGAAGGGTTCAAACATTAACGTTTCGTCATCTGAGGCCAGAAATGGCTTGAATGGGACTGAAATTTTGAGCTTCTCTGGAGCTATTTCAAACAGATCTGGAGCTACTTGAGGAGGTATTATAGGCTATGAAGACTTGCCCCAAACTGTGTGCCGCCCTCTGAAAAAGTTAACTTTCCGTTGCTTGCAAGTGACGTTTTGTTCGTGTCGCTACAAAATGCAGACAGTAATGAAACGTGATACCTTGTTATCTTTAGCTGGACCTGAGATGGTTGTATCGTTTATACACTGTGCTGTGTGTATTAATTGACCGCAGCTGTATGTACTGACTGTACACTAGTGTCTAATTACCGAAGGTAGCAAGCTGTGTGTGTATTTTCTGGGATCGATGGTGGTGTCCAACACTTCTGTTACACCTCATTCGAAACTAGGTCAGATTACCGGCGTTAGATGTTTCTTTTTGCGCGATTCTTCACACCCTTTAAATACGTTTCCATTCCGTTAACTTTTCACAATTTTACTGTAAAATGTTGTTATTTCTTATGATCCTTCATGATCTAACATTTTCCATGACTTTATTTACCGGTCTTTTGAATATATCGGAAAACACACATGTAAGACTAAATCAAGCATGAGGTGATTTGAATAACAGAACTACAGTATTTATTTCTTTATTTCTTTTTTTACAGTCTTTGAAAAATTGCACTTGTTTCAGCCATTTTTAGATAGGGGGTGCCTCAACAGACTTGGCATGATTTTCCTTTTCCGTAGTATCCAATATTAATCAAGTCGCTAGATGTCAGGGTAGGCCTCTTCTTCTGATACATACTGAAAATTCACTTTCTTCACTAAAAACATTGACGAAACCATCTGGAATTATTAAACACTCAACCCAATATCAGAAAGTATGTAATTTACAAGATCAAATTTCCTTCCAAATTTTGAAAATGTATAATGTGTCATATACTATCCTGTACCTGTCATTAGAGTTCCATTACCATGCCAGAGAAAATTAATGTGTAAAAAATAAAATATCAGTGAAAAAAATCAGAGAGTAGCCTCCACTTAGGATGGA
The DNA here is from genome assembly GCA_020650975.1 of Apostichopus californicus. Classification (NCBI taxonomy): domain Eukaryota; kingdom Metazoa; phylum Echinodermata; class Holothuroidea; order Aspidochirotida; family Stichopodidae; genus Apostichopus; species Apostichopus californicus. The sequence continues at coordinate 6,131 of JAIPMN010004597.1, forward strand.
GGTGAGAGAAATGGATGCAATATGAGTTAATAAAATAAATTATTCCATTAAGAGATAATAAAAATAAATTATTCCATCATACAGTATATTCCAGCACTGTGATTTTTGCCCCCGTCAATTTATGAAACCGTATGGGACACTAATTACATCCTAAGTATTTGAAATTTTTAAATGTACAGCAATTACGTTATTTATTTAGATTTTTTTTTCAGCCCCATGAAGAAAAGGCTACTTGTAATGTTACATTATGCTACAGTACTATACCTATTACTGGGTACATATCACTATGAAACCATCACTGAATCTTCACAATAATTAATGACAAGACCGCAAGCTAAACTTACAAGTTTCAAGAAACAGGGATACTACTTCGCCCTGTATTGCTTTATACATTAAACTGTTACAAAAAGGTTAATGAATGTCAAAATAATAAAAGCTATTCTACATTATGGAGTTCCTCCCCCCCCACCCCCCCCCCAAAAAAAAAGGGGCAGAAAGGCTTCATTAATAAATTTGGAAATTGTCATATCAAAACTTTATAAAAAATCCTATAAAATAATCCATGAAAAGTTGATTTGGATATTATGGAAAGAAAAATTAAAGAGGGGGTGTGCATGGGCAATCTTTGATCTGTCTCAGACTCCTAATTGTATTTAACTATGCAGCAGCTGTCATTTAACGAACACCATATTACTGTACTTGGTACTTGTACACATACAGTACCCACTGCTCACTCTGAAATGCTCTTCTATTGAGAAAGACACTCAGAAATGATAGTTATAATACAGAAATGAAGGATTTTCTTTAAAAAAAACATGAAAAAATCAAGCAAACATCTAATATTATATAAAATGTGCAATACTGTGAATGGTTTCAATCAGCTCTCCAAACGTATCTTTTCACCAAAGCATATATGTTTTAATTGTTATTAATTATGTTAAGTGCTACGAGAATTATTTCGTAGTTTGTTTGGCGCTATATAAAAATTATGTATTATTATTATTACAATATTAACGCACCAAGGTGTGGCATAGGTGAGAAGGTGAGAGGAATGGCAAAAGAAATTATTTGAATAAATCCAGGGTGTTTCCCGTGACCATCTTTTAATAAAACGAAAACCTATCTATAAGGAAGATGATGATATTACCATAACAAGTAGTTTCCAAGGAAACTGTACAAAAACGAAGTACAGAAGTAAACCTTCCAAAAAAATTGGAGCCGCAGGAAGTCTCTCTTTTTTTTTCGCTTCGGACAGAAAAACATGGCAGAGAACAGCAGGTTTAGTAGCCATGAGCCAGAGCGTATTTCTAATATAGCGAGATCCAGACACAACATTGGCCATCACAGCTGGTGCTACTCGTGTTGACTAGCTCGACAACCTTGATCTCGCACCGCCTGCCTGATTTCGCTTTTCTTTCTTTTTTAACTTCAACACGGTTTTTATCGCGGCAAATGACATTACATGCGACAACTGTCGAGGTTATACAGACATCCATTCATCAGCTTGAAATCAGATGTGCAATTTGTGAAAAAGGAAAAAAATACGACTACAAAAGATTAATTGCAGTATCGTAAAGAGAGTTGTCAATTCATTCACCGACCAGAGTTGTTCGCACCGAGCCATATGGTCAACACATGTTGATATGTTTAATAAACGAACGCAACATTTTTTTAAATGATGCAACACAAGGAGGCTTCTCTTTACTTTCTACTTTTTAATCTTTTTTTACCGTCGGATGTATTTTTGGTTTTACTGGCTTAAAAAACCTTAACTAAATAACTTACAATGAATTGAATACCTTTAATTTCCCCCTCCCCTTCCCCTTCCCCCTCCCCTCCCCCTCACAAATGCACTGCTGATGCATATTTTATTTTATTTTATTATCACACGTTTTTTTAAATATATATATATTGTTGTTCAGTCTATCTGCAGTAAGTCAAACAGCACTGTTTTTAAGCCTATAGACATCAGGTATTTTCTTTCTGACCAAAAACTTACAAGTTTGGATGCATGACAGCCTTATAAATGTTTTTTTTCTTGTAGGTTAATTTTATTCAATAGCCTGGGTCAAAATAAGCCTTATAAAAGATAAGATACAATCACCTAGTGCCAATTCCCATTTGATAATTACAGGCCAAGATGGAGCCAAAAATTACCCAAAAACATGCTTCGATGCATAAAACATTGTGGCATTAAGTTCTTATTTTCAAGATCTCATTCAATCCTGGCTAAATAAAACAAAAAAACAGTAGAAGAGATGGTAAAAATAGAGTTAAAATACTGTGCTGCATTTGCCAATGCATAAAGACGGACCTTTTGCATAAATTATTTAAATTGCAAGGCTTTGTTTAGTCTTACTGCACAATATTTTATCACATACCAGAAGTGTTAAAAACCACACAGACACATGTGCATCCAAACAAGATTTATTTGACGAAAAGCTGGCAGGAAGAATATTTACTGTTAATGGAATATATAAATATTCAAATTCGTCCTATTTATCTCAAGAAGGAATATTTCCATTCTAACTACAAAATTTACCTTTTTGTTTTAAAGAAAAAACACAAAAGGATTAACTCAGAGGGATTGTCCCTATATTCACATTTCCATTAAAATCTGCAAAATGACTTTCCTACGATCCTACTCATCCTCAACAATGTTAACCGCCGAAATTTGTCCAGATTTAACGCTGTAACTTGGCTGGTTCGGTGGGGGAACTCAAATGTCACGAACTGCAGACTATTGTTTGCATAATAAATCTTAACACCGATTCTAGAGTCTGTATTATACAAAAGGCTTTTTTTTAATGTTAATTCAGTCAAAATAATGATCTGAAATTTCTGCCATCTGAAGGACATTTAAAAGCCAAGGTAAAAGTCATTCCTCTCTATATGTTAACTTCCTGGTCCAACATAATTAGTTTGTTAATAACTTTAGCTGTGTGACTGCCACAGTAAATAGCATCAGAACTTCACAGTACATATATACAGTATGTGAGATGTATTTTCAAATCAGCAGGTATGTTTTCATGTTCTGCTCTTTGCATTTGGTTGTCAATTTTCTGACAATTTTAATTTAAACTTACCAAATATTAATGTTTTCAAAATAGGGCTGCAATTTACCGTAGCATAAAGATAGTTGCCCTTGTTTAGATGGTTTTCACTTTGTTGCACATGTGTTGTCACATAGATATTTTATTATTATTATTATTATTATATATATATATTTTTATTTTTTACTTTTAAATTAATCACATCATTTAAGCAAATCGGAATTAAGACTGAAAAAACATGTACTCTTTGTTGTTATTTGAAACCTTTTTTTTCAAATTGACGACCGCACGTTACAACCATTAAATGTTGTTTTTATATATCAAATTCTGCAGAAAATTTTACCAAATCACTGTTCAAAAAAGGTTTGATCTGAAAACAACTCAATGATCATCATCATCATCATCTTTACCACATATTCGATACTATTAATAAAAACAAAGTCACCCAAGATGGGGCCTGAACAAGAGAACCAATAAAACTAATAACTTTACTGATCTGGTCAATTATCCTTACTGTACGTATACATTACACGACATTACTGCGACCATGTGATCAGGACGGCATTATAGGGTCTAGAATATATATGTCACAATTTCCTTTGAAAATGAAATAGATTTAATACACTTGATCTTAGCTACTGTATACAGCAGAGCTATGCAGTAGTATAAAAATAAATAAAACTGTTAGCAAACTGCTGTTCACCATGCTCATTAACCTGTCTGTATTGTGCGTGTTTTTTGTCCCTTCTGTTACTGTTACTTGTCATTTAGCCTTTGAAGAAGATCCTGCTAGGATCGAAACGTCAGGCCAACTTACTTTTACACATATATATATGGGCCTTTACACAGTAAACCAACACGAAAATCAACACATGCAGTTTTCAGTATTGAAATTGGTATTTTCATTGTTCTATTAGGATGAGTGTTAGTTATTTAAAGCAGAGAGATAGCATAGAAAGTTTCAACATCCTACCTGAATTTTGAAATTTTGGTCCATTGGAATCCTATGGGAAAAATAACGGGCGAACATTGACATACACCAGAAATATATAACGGTTGTAACACATTGACATACATCACATGGCAGGCAATTTTTCATAAAGTTTAAAACATATATAGTCTTGGACATTTTCCTATGATGGCATATAGTCATACCTGCCACACAACCAAACGAGAGCAATAGGTGATGCATATCAGGCTTAGTAGCGCATGAAATAGGTAACGGTCGAACAGTATGTCAATGTGTTACAACCGTTATAAATGTACCACAAAAAATTGCGAAACTCAAAAAGTATACAGTGCATGTAGTTCCTTTTGTGTCTACAGATTCCTACCATGAAATAGTTTATAAAAACCATGGAAACTTCATTTGATGATGCACATGGGGGTATAGTGGTATGTTTGAAAAAGATTGACATACACATGAGTTACATTTTTGTATGTCAAACTTCTTAAAATTTGCCACCTGTGCCCCATGTGCACCATCTTTTGAGTTATGCCATTTTTTAACGTAAATTTATAACGGTTGTAACATTTTTTACATGTTCGCCCATTATCTATTTCATGCTGTACTGAGCGAGATATATACATCA
>JAIPMN010004598.1:361-10369 GCA_020650975.1 Apostichopus californicus
GTAAGTGTGCAACTCGTCAATTTGCAGAATATTGATGCATTGACGAGATCCGTCATCTCGTCAAAACGTCAATTTTCTGAATTTTGTCATTTTGTCGAGATGGTAGTAAATGTGCAACTCGTCAATTTGCAGAAAATTGATGCATTGACGAGATCCGTCATCTCGTCAAAACGTCAATTTTCTGAATTTTGTCACGTTACCATCTCGTCAACTCGTCAATTTGCAGATAATTGTCGTTTTGTCAAGTTGGTAACTCGTCAATGCAATGTCCTTTCTACGCTTCCGTACAAATGCGACACACAAAAATAGGGGCGCCCTTGTAGAAAACACAAATTGAGTTGTCAGTGGCTTCAAAACATCGCTGCAAATTCCCATCTAGTTATTTCGCCATGTACAACATATGTAGATCATTGGTCAAGTACTCTGTGCTTTTGTAAAGGTCTCTGCGATCACTTGAAAAATTTCATAACAGAATGGCTTGAAGTTGCTGTCAGAACGGTCTGATCAACCATACTGTAGAGATTATTTCATGCCGAATAGACGTTACTTGTAACCTTGTGTTTGCCTTTGTAAAAGACTTTTCGTAACTTCAACATGCATTTTTCCATACCTGACACCGAAGAGTGCAAGGATGACAGGGGCTCTACCTTTACTGTAAGTCCCGGTTACCTACTGTGGGCATTATTGTAGCCTAGGCTAGGCCTAATGTAGCCTACAGTAGGATGTGTGACTTTGAACTTAGGACCTAGAATAAAGACTATCGTAGTTAGAGGCCTTTAGAGGCTATTGTGAGTCTAGGTAGGGTAGCATGGACACTTCTAATTCCGGACACCTAAGCCTTAAAACACCCCAAAACTATATCTTCTGGTATAAATCACCTGAAAATATACTTGATATGGTGGGAGAAGTGTGTTATATTACGATACACGGCCAAACTTTCTTTCCTGCAAACTGTTTTCACGTTGTATTCCAAGAAGATTCTTGTGATTGTGGAACTGGTATTTCTTTGCTAGAGTATTGCTAATTTTCGGACACACAGTCCCACAGTGTGGCGCTGCTGATAAAATTGGTGGCGCAGTTGCTCTTTCAGTAATTATAACAGACTTCATAGATCTCCGTCATTTTATTGACAAATATGTAAGTATTTACTTGCACACGGGTCATTTCGTACTTTTTGGTGAAATTTGGCTCTTCCTGTAGGTTGTCATGGTGAAATCGTGCATTTCTTAGGGGTGTCCGAAATTCGCAGTGTTCCGAAATTAGCAATACTGACTATACCTGTCCTTATTTTGATAACGTAATCCTAACGGTAGACACTGACCGGCTGGCTTTTGTGGTAGCCTACAACATACTTTTGACTGAAGTGCTGTAGCCTTGGCCTGTTCTCCCCCACCCCTCCCCCCCTCTCTCCCACCCCTCCCCCCATCAAGTTAGCGACTGTCATGGCTTTGAAGGACAGTTGAGTCTTGAGAAATGTAGGTTATTACAGAGGGAGGAAATGAATAAACTTCAATGCATAGCTGGAGGCAAACAAGACCTTGTGTACTAAAGTATTTTAGTACACAAACAATACTGCGGTTCTCGTTTAGTCGAAAGGGACAGTTATTTAGAGAAATTTGATGTCAAAGTTAGCAGATGCTCACTGACCAGAAACGTGAAGCCTAAAAGCTCATTAACGTACAGGTCACCGTGTGACGTCATTCTGCGGAGTGCACTGCAAATGCGAAACAATAACAATGGACGTTCCACGTACTTCTCGAAGGAACCATTTATTAACTTCACTCTTCCAATAAACATGCAGCTACAATCTGAGATAGAAATGAATGTTAGAATTGTTCACACGTTTGTTAACTCATTTTGGGTAGCAATTCTTCAATTCAAGTAAATTATGGTTAAAAAAACTGCCTAAACGTCTGGTGATATTTCGTAAGATTCGCTGCTATTATAGGCCAGTATACATACTGTGCCAAACGATATCGAGGTCTTGGCGCACGCAATTGAAATGCCTACCTTGTGAAATATGTTGACATCTCTGGTATTTTTATGAATTAATTAATAGTGTTTGCAGTTAGTTTCTGGTTTGTGGATGCAATATTTATCAAATCCACAAAATATAAAGCTTTGGGTATGTCTCAGTCTCTCTGCCATAATGTAAGGCTTTTAGAAAGTCACAACTCCACGAAAACAGATAGACAACCGAAGGGAACACCACAGTAAAAAAAAAAGCGCCCTATAGATTCCATATAAATACAAGTTTCAAAAGTTAAAAAATTTGAAAACTTTTACCGTCTCACAATATACATGCCTACAATACATATCGTTCGTACGTGTTAGTGTGCATCACTAAGTTAGCTCCGTGCGTAGTGTCATTGGTTCTGCTAAAGAGAACTACTGTAAGTCACACAGGGCCTATTGTACAGTACACATACTCTTTTGTAATATGATCTTTTTTTTCCTTCAACTGTGGGGTAAATCATGGCTGAAGATAAACAATTGAGTACGCACATTAGAATAATGGTGCAATTGTGGCTAATGAGTTAGGAATGTATCAAAATCAGGGAGACTTTACCTTTCGAGGGCCTCTGCGTAGTCAATACTGCCTATAATACATGTTTGTGTGAAGTGCGCTGAACCATGGAGTTTCCATAGCAACTCCCTGGCTGAACATATATTTGCCTGTAGACGGTGGGAAACCCCCGGAGCGAGAAATTCTTGCGGGTGCTACTTACAACATTAATCCAAATCCTGCAAAGTTTATTTTTGGTTTGATAACTGGGAAACGAAAAGAAACTTAAATTTCTGTTTTCAGAAGTGTTTTTGCAACGTCCTACTACACAATTCGTTGGTATTTTGATATTAACAGTATGACAAGTGTTGTATCCTCATAGTGTTAGTGCTGAAGTGAATATCTTGATCGAATTTTTCCTCAACCAACTCAGCAAATGTACGTCACAGAGTGACCTGCAGTCATGTGAACGCTTAGGAATGTTTTGCGAAAATAGCAAATTCCTTGTCCAAACTTGCTAGGTTTGATCAAACTTTACTGAGTTCAAAAAGAAAATAATACAATTCGTCATACATTCATGGAAAGGTACATGTGAAAATATCAAATGTAACATACATTTGAACAGATTAGAGGATGTCAAAAAACCACCAGCTATACCTTTTAAATACATACCTGAAGTTACAGAAGTTTTTTCTCGCTTCAATCGGTTTTGGCTTGAAACTTTCAAAAGTATGAATGTCATTCTAGTCTGATCTAGTGATGCATAGAGTCATGTAGGAGACAACAACAACTAGGCCTACTGTAAACCACACACTGAGATATCATCATTGTTGTATTCTAAAAAAAAATGGTTTGAATCGATTTATTTCACACCAAAAATGTAAAAGACAATACAAGACACATGGTGTAGGGATAACACAGAAAAAGTCTGTAAATAGCAGACTTATTCCCACTGTGGTCCCTCTGCATACAACACAAACAACAAATAGAGAGAGCACTCTTAGCATCACAGAATTACTATCTACCATCCTATACCTACTATACCAACCTGTATGGGCATGTGAAGACTGTGCTGTAGTGATTCAGTCCAGATATATATACTGTTAGCTGATTTAGAGCATGTTGCTAGGCACTTAAATATTAATTAGGAAAACTTTAAAATGGTATTGGCTAGGGTCACTGTACATATTCATGAGTTGGAATTATTATCGATGAGCAGTCTCAGTGATCACAAATCTTTCTGGCCAGAGCTACATACTTTATAAGTGGAACTGTTTGGAATGGAATATTTGGAAGTGCAACAAAAGCATCCATGTGGTAACTTTGGGAATCCTGAAACAATCTTTGTTCGGGATAGTGAGCATATATGGTAGGGGATTGCTTTGGACAGGAAATTGTGTAACTCAATGAAAATCACACCTTAAGTATATAAATGTGCAAATTGATACTGAATAAAGTTTCTGATATATATATGGCAGAACGTATAGGCTCACTGAATTCACAAAGACAGGCCAAGTTATCAAAACAGGAACTCAGCATGTTAAATCGAAAGTGGTTGGCCTACATTACTTTGCACAGCGTGTCATCAAATTATATTCCTCAAGCTTCTCGTGTTTGTTGTGTCTATGCCTGCCAGTGGTCAACAGGTCTTGCTTTTGTGCATAGCCCTACCAAACGGTGCCAAGTTCAGTGCAAGTGAAAGTGAAAGTATTATGCATCAAGTGAAGAGGAATGTACTCCAAACCTCTTTATTTAAGGAAACATCAGCTCTCATGTCTTGTAAGGACTATGGTTGACTTTCTGTCAATGTGTGACATCCTTCTAAGGCAGATTGTACGTCCTTGTACAGGCTTGTACGGCCTTGAACAGCAGTGCACCTAAATGTCGTTTTCTTTTTCATATTAAATAAAGTAAATTAATGTTTTTACTAAAAAACAATGCCACTGGTACTAAACAGATGAAAGATTGTAATTTTAAATAGCAACATAATAACACTGATATGTCAGCATTGGTAGAGTATCTTATCCACCTGAATCTAGTTATTTCAAGTTTGAAGTTCATAAGAACTACCATTTCACACAAAAAATTGAAGTAGTTACTATTTTACATACATGTGCAATTATACATAATACATGGTTTGGATCGTTTGCTCAGATTAACAAAAGGATTAACAAAGGATAATGTGATTGGTAGAGGAACCAGAATTGCATAAGCTTTCTGATCTGGTCCCTTCCAAAAATCAGAAGAAGGATCAACAAATGACTACAACAGAGAAAGAACAGATACTGTAGAAGAGAAAAATTGAAAAAATGATTGTGGAACAATTGAAACCTAAATACATGCCTATTCAGACTTCTTTGACATACAAAAATTTACATATAGACGTCACCACTAATGCAAATTTACAAGTCGTAAACATACATGTATCGCACACATATGCATTAAACATATACACAATTACACACACCCATACATATACTATATACATATATGTGTAGCAATGTTTTTCTTTTAGAAAAATTTTGCGGAGGCAGGAAAAGCTACATAAAGAGAATTACATGACATTGACTGACCAGTGCAGTTTGAATATTTTACAACCTACCTTATTTGACCAGCCAGGGATCAAAACCACTACCTCCCAGATACTGGGTTTCATTGCTTTCTAATGCCACCACCTTTATCCTCTCGACAGGTCTTAGCAAATGGAATAATTTATCTTAAATATTGTACATCACTTGAGGTAGATCTAACACAACTCCCTACCTCCATCATATAATAATTTGTGCACTGTATATATCGAATTACAGCATGTCAATGATAACTGCAGAATTTACTTCTAAAACCAAGAAGTTTTTCATAATCTTGCCATTTTTCACTCATTCAATGTCAAATCATGGATGACTGTTGCTGGACCCTCTCCAAAAATTACCACCCTCATTGCATGATGAGTGCACCATGAAATAGGCATATATCTGAAAATTTCAGTTGCATTGCTTCAAAATTGGCTGAATCACACTTCATACCAGTGCTGTGGCCAAGTGGATAAAGGCGGTGGTTTTTAGAAGCAATGAGGCTTAGCAATTGGGAGGTTCCGGGTTCAATACCCAGCCAGGTCATAGTAAATTAGGTTTTTCATTCAAGAGCAACCTAGGGTATTCCCATCTGAAATGACTTTTTAAATTGAAAAGATTCCAAATTTGAGTTAAATTGTTGAATTGGAAGCCACCCATTGTGTAAGTTGTAATCCATACTGCACTACCTTTAATACTGTACACATGGTACATGTATGTACTGATTGACATTTATTTTATAGTAAAGTCTTTTATTTAAACTTGTGATTAAACCAGAAGCTGACAGTATTTTGCCAATATTATTTTTTTTTATATGACATTGAAATATGCACAGTATTGAATTGAATGACCTTGAAGTACAATACTCAGGCTCAAAAACATGTGGAACAGCAACACACAAAAAAATCTTTTTGTTAAAACCCAGACATTGAAGATTCTTTTCATTTAAACATAAGGCAAAATCCCCTCCGAAATTGTTTGTACAATCAGGGTGGTACTATATATCTCTCTCTTGTAGTGAAAATAATTAATTTTTTTCAAAATGACACGTTTGAGTTGGCTGTCAAAGGCAACTACTGTTGTGTACACAGCAGAGCCACTGTACAACCTAATGTTGAGAAAAGCTAGAATCCTTAAAGTTGGTAAGTTGTAAGAGCTTTATTGGTATAATTAAAGTGAAAAAAACCCTCACAGATAGCCTGAGTATTGTACTTCAAGGTCATTCAATTCAATACTGTGCATATTTCAATGTCATATCGAATTATGTCTTAAGTGGTAACTGCAGAATTTACTTAAATACAAAGAAATTTTTTTCATTAGACCATTTTTTCACATGATATATTTCTGTTTATTAAATATTATGTGAATATAAACTTTTGACTGAAGTGTTTTACGTAGCCTTTAAAATTGATATCTTCATGCTTCTCATCTGATGTCTTTTCCTTTTCACAGAGTTACAACCTTCATGTCAATGGTGTCTTTCACTGCTCCGTGCGGTATTCGCAGTTCCACGACTTTCACGAACAGCTCAAGAAGGAGAGTGGGAATTCATTTTATGGCTCTGACCGGTTCCCTCCCAAGAAACTCCTCCCTCTCACATCTGTACAGAAGAAGGAGAGGAGAGAAAGATTAGAAAAATACATTCAAGCAGGTTAGTTCACCCGGCTGGTTGTGTCTTCAAGCTAAAGTCTCCCGTTGTGCTAGCCAGCCAAGATAATATGCAGTTGTTTCGAGGATATATGAAGTGAACAATTTTGAGAACTTAGATGGTTACAAAAGTTGCAAAATTAATTTTGTAGACCGTGTAAACAACGGGCTATCAATCCAGGTTGTATTAATTTATGACTTTCAGTTCAATCTGAGAAATTATCCTGTGAACATCTGTGGCTGATCAATTAAAATGGCTGGACTATTTTAGTAAGACTACTACGCCAGTTGGTCAGATGCAACAAGAACAACTCAAAATGGAGAACAAACTACTCTCAGATTAGATGTTGACGAAAAATACCTTACAAACCTTCAGATAAAGTGTTTCATGCTAGAGTAATCATGAAGCACTTAATGGTTAACGATTCATCAGTTTCATATCATATCTTACTGTATTATCACAGACTAAGTTACTGTAAGGAGATATATCCTATAAAAAGTGTAACACACTTCCTACTGTACATACATTCATATACACACACTATCCTACACAAAACAAGAACATTTAAGTTGTATAGTTCCTATTGGAGGTGCGGGGAATTGGGTGCTGAGGTGTTATCTAATTTGCCTTTTGGTTTGCGCTAGCCATATTGAGGGATTTTAACTGGCTGGGATGAAGTTACCAATGCTTTATCGATCAGTTTCGGTAAAAGAAAAGTACTTGAATTTTGCAATAGTATGAACTGTTTCAATTATACTGTACATGCTGTATAGTGCAGTGGAGTAACTTCATCTAATCTAAGAAATAGAACCGGATTGAAGATACATGTTGTATTAATGTTACAAGTTTATAACTCTGACACTGTAGGAGTCTAATATATTAAAATTTAATTTGAGAAGAAAATAATTTCAGTCACTCAAACTGGATAGATTGCTCTTGCGTCAAACTTCTGCAGTTTGTAGACTAATAGCATCGTTATCAGGGAGTGTATCTTAAACAGCTTCTGTTAACATAACACTTTACTATAAAGCACTGTTAGTTGTACTGTTTCCTTGTAAATGTACTGTACAGCAAGTAAGGAAGTACTGTATGCCAGGTCTGTATATGTTTATTTAAAGTTCATTTATAGTAATACTTGTTTGACCATGTAGCAACTTAATCTTACCAACAGCCCTTGGAAAATAACATTGAATACTGAATAGGAAAATATGAGAAGAGGAAATTTATCATGCCACAAAGGTCGTAGGTGTTCACCAGACTGCTGCTTTTGTTGTCTTGTCGTGCCAGTGGGGAACGGTCGGATTACTTCTGTGAGCCACCTGGACAGGGTGTCCTTTGATGCTCCTGAGAACGGTGCTCGGGGTAGGATGAACAGAGATGTCGTTGTTCCCTCTCTTAACTTCTGTCTTTTGAAGGTACCATTTGAGTGCCCTAACTGGGCACCATAGCTTGTCCTGGTGAAGGAGGACAGTGTCTCGATCTCAGGGATAAAGATGTCTCCCGGTAGGAAAGTTTGATCCAATAGTACCATTTCTCACGCCATAGTTCTCGAACCTGATGAGAGGGTGTAGACAACTCCTCCTTCTCGCTGACGCCCCTGCAATGAGGAACAGCGTCATTTTGGTGAGAGCCGCCAATGAGGCAGAAGATTATTGGTTCGTATCGTGGTCTTGACAAAGCTTGTAATACCTCCGACAGACTCCATGAGGGTGCCAGTCGTCTGACCCGTGGCCGTCTGTTGGCCATGCCTCTGATCAGCTGGGCTATGTCCCTGTTGGAGCCCACTGTGGAGCCATCTGGGAAGCCGTCGTGGACTGCGGCCATCACCGACCTATAATTCTTAATTGTCGATACTTGCTTCCCTTCCTCCAAGAGTGAGTGGAGAAAGTCTCCTATGTTCATCAATGAAGCCTTGGTTGGCAGCATCTGTCTGACCCGACACCATGCTCCTAATCCTAACGTTCGTAGTCTGGAAATTGGAAATGGTCGACTGCCTTCTTGCATCGGCTGCCTTTGAGGCAACTGCTTCTGAACAGGCTCTCTGTTGGAAGGAAGACCTGACAGTTAGAACCCAATGAACCGTCCCTTGTTATTGTCAGAAAAAACGAGGATTGGAAGAGTGTTTCCATCTCTCCCCACAATTGCTCGCTTATCTAGCAAGGCTTGAATTCCCCCTTCTAGAGCTTTTTTTTCCGAACGGGTGTGTGCATTGTTCTACCTCCGTCCCCGAAAGGCGGATCGGAGGTAAATTCTATTAGGTATCCCTGGGATACTGTTCTCGACGCCCACTTGTCCACGCCCATTAATTTCCATTGCTGGGTAAAGTTTGTTAATCTCCCCCATCTCCCCCCCCCCACCTGCGGTTTTGACGAGGTGAGGTGGGCACTCCTAGGGCCGGACGGTACAAGACGGTCGTGTGGAGGACCGGTCACCATCACTGCTCATTGTACTGGTGGAACCTCTCGACCCCCACGGGCGAGATAGTCGGCCAGCTCTTGTTCTTGTCCTGCCTCGCAATGCCACACTAGGCAGGCTATTTCGACAAGCTTTTGGAACCACAATCTGACGATATTCTTTTGCCTATCTCGACTTTGGCAGACTTAAACTACCTGAACAAGGTACCATTGGCCAGTTCATAAGAAACTTTGCTGCCACATTTTTCAGCCCTTTCAGGACTATAAACAGAGTAACAGAAGACATGTATCTAGCTTTAGTTCACAAAAAGACAAACCTGTTATTTGGCATTAAAGCAAGGAAAGTTTTGTATTGGGTTTCCATTTTCAATGATTTTTTGTATTTTAACTTGCTCTTATATTGCAGTAACAATGAACAAGTGTAAATTTTCTAGCGTAAATATCACGATTTCATGATTAAAAGAGTTCTTTCCATGTATGTAACTTTTCATGTACAGTCAGTCAAGATGGCCGTATCGTCAACGGCGACTTATTCAAGGGGTTCCTCTTAAGTGCCCAGAAGGAAACGAGACGAGAAGAACCGAGAGATGAATCACTCAATGTTTATCTGATGAATGGGAATAAAGTTACCATCGATATCAAATCTACAGACCAAACAGATGACGTTACCGAGGTACAGTAAAAGTAATCGGATCAGGATTTTATATCTGGGCAAATACACAGTAAACCAACACGAAATGATAACATAGAGGTTTTCCACCCCTAAAATTGGTATTTCCAATGTTCTGTAATGTTCAATATTACTCATTTGAAGCAAAGAGCTAGAGTAAAAAGTTTCAACTTCCTACTTGAATTTTGAAAAAATGGCCC
>JAIPMN010004600.1:0-17658 GCA_020650975.1 Apostichopus californicus
ATATATATACGTACATACTAAATTACATGGTATATTATACAAATATGTTTTATTTGGATTTCTTTAAGTTTTGCAAACATTTGCGTCTTTCTCTGTATCTTCCTCTGTCTTGTTATGGCTTTTATTTTTTTCAATAAGATTTTTTCCAAATGGATACTGTTCGTTAGTAAGACTTAACACGACTTTTTGTTCCTCATAAAACTTAACATTACTGTGTATGGAACCAATTTTCTAGTAATTCCGTAAGGTAAATATATAACTTTAATATCTGCTACACTGTCTTTTTTCCCATATATATTTATGCCTATACATCTGATGAGTGATAGAAATTTTTACAACAATTTTCAATCTCGAATTTCCAAGTTTTCCTTTTTTTTTACAATGCGACAGGTTTATGTCACGTGATATCTGATATCAGATGATCTCAAAGTTTTTCCAAGGACTAAGGGAAAGAAATAAGAGGGGAGAAAAGGTGTTATTCAAAGTCTTAAAAATCAAAGTTGAATTATAGCGGTCGTGATTCTGTGACTGCACGGCGAGATTTGTCAAAGGGGTATTCAGGATATTAAATATTTCGTTTATATAAACAACCGTAACTTTTATTCTTTTGATATCACCCCCTCTCCCAAGAGGGCACGTTTTATTACATAGTTCTCTACTTTCAAAATGTTAAGACACAAAAGCCGATTTTGGGTTAAAGAAGCAAACTTTTATAACAATATATGAACTTATTGCCAACGTGCTGAAAGTTTTGGCGGCTTCATTTATATATGTGGGTGTGCCAATACTGATGGTTTTAGAGCCTACATGGTTGCCGAATAAACCATGGGCAAACGTGTCCCTATTGAGTTGAATGACATAACGTTTTGTGCTAGCAGAGGATTCGATATTTTTAAGCGTGGTATTATAAAACTGGTTCTTGTTACTAAGTGGTATTAATTGGTCACTTTTAACTTGGCACCAATAAAGCGCATTTATCAATCCGTTCAGGTTGGATTCTGAGCTATATACAAGAAGTAGTTATTATTATTATTATTATTATTATTATAATTATAATGACTGTTATTATCATTATTATGATTATTATTTTCAACACGGCGAGGGGGAACGGTATTAGGGCTTAGTCAAGAGGAGAGAGGGTTGTCAAAACTAATAGTGACATTCGCAGAAGAAAGTTGCATTTTTGTCCTCGTTCGCACCCTCCCCTTCCTCCCCTTTTTATTTTGCAAACATCGGCAAATTTTTGACCGTACAATTCTTTGAATATAGTTTTATATTTCTCCTGGTTGATATAGCAAGGTATGTGGACAATATTTCATTTCAACAACATGGCATTTATCATCCACCGTACATCTGGTAACAGAAAGGGAAAAAAAGTATGAAAACTATAACAGTGCAACCAACACAATCTGTGTCATGTTTGCAATACGAAATTATATGAGATATGTATTATTAGGTCAAGAATGTGTGAGATGTGGGAGATAAAGTTTATTTTTCCTTGCAAATGTTTGATTTTTGGAAATGACAATCATGTTTGCGGTAGTATATACTAGCCAAACAACTCAAGTTGTTTGCAAAGTCAGGAACTCAATTCGTTTCGTTTACTTTGGTGACAGAATATAGTATCAGAAATAATATTGGCGTATGAAAAAAAATATAGTGGGTGTATACAATGTCTGTGTGTTGTAAACAACACCCTACTGCATATACATGCCCAATACTGTAAACTTGAAGCAAGAAAACTGCACTGTCACAGTTCAATATAAGAAGTGTCAGTCTTGTCTGGAAAGGTAAAAACATGTATGTTAATGAGTGATTCAAAGAAACAATAAAACAGCTATGGTTCATGTTACTTTTCTGATTAAATACCTCAGCATTCATGAAAGCAAACCTTGCTTACCGGTTTATGTAGAGAGAAATGCAAATGGTCCAAACCTAACTTTAATTAGCATTCATGTAGACGTTGGTGTTTTGTATAAGGCTGCTCTGAGCGTTATAACAGGTTCTATCGAGTTGGTGTCTGCATGTTCCGGCTGCAACAATAATGTTTGCAAGAGAGTAATAACTATTTTTGTTTTCCACGTTCAGCCTTCTATTTTCCATTTTAATTCGGAGAAGAGAATGTATCATTGTGATAAATTAACTAGCATTTAATATTCCAGGGAGAAATTGACTTTGTCAAAATTTAAAGAGGAATTCAAAACAAGGGGTATAACATAGCAGTGAAGTTAATAAGGAAAATTTACCAGCAACCACTGGCTATTTTTTTTTAAATTTACTGGGTGGGAAACATTGGATTTTTTCATTTTCCATAAACTTATAAAAATGCGATTTTCAACATCTTACAAGAAATCACTGCTTCTGATATTTTGCTTTATGGGAAACAAAAACAAAGACAAATTATTTTCATTTAATCCAGGATATACTATGCCATGATTCGACACATATATAAAATGCATATGAGTAAATATCATATTTCTCTCTGAGAATACGATAGGCCCGTGATATATCTTGGTTTGTTGTTTTATGCATATCTCTGATATGAAAATGAAAATTTGTGGGAGAAAAATGGCCAAACTCAGTTTACTGGGTGGCAAAATAATTTACTAAGTGGGCAATGGGCAAGCTCAATTTATTTACTAGGTGGGCAAAATAATTAACTGAGTGCATGGTTATTAGTTGTGTTATACTTCTATGTAATATTCTGTGTTACAAAAAGGCAGATATCACATATATATATAAAGTTTTGTAACAGCACATTTTTGACTGTTTATTCATGAAGCCCAGTTAAAGAAACGTCTTAAAATGGATTTGTTGCGTTTCATTATTTCGTGTACAGCCTTTATATTTAGCACTTGAGTATAGAATATAATTATTGTTATAAGTATTAGCTGTATTTCATAGCTGAATATTCTTAGTCTATCGAAATCCATTTTTATCTTTATTCTCAATTTTTCAAAATTGTTAGTTTTACTGCGAGGTTTATTCTAAATGTTGAAAACCATTTCTTTTCTGGGAAGGAAACAAATTTGACTTTCTCCCAAGGAAATTTTACTTTGCTCCTGAGTAGCAATTTATAGGTCTACTTTCAACTTTTTATGTAATACACAGATAAACATTTATATTTTATTAGAGTAAAAAAAAGAGTATTAGAATATTGAAAAAAAATATTCTCGTTTTATTTTCCATTTTTATTGTATGGAGGAGTTATTTGCAAATTTAAGTTGCAAATTGGAATTAAAAAGACAATAATTACTAGTATCTTCACAGGGATGTACAGATTTATATATCATTAGCCCCCGATGCTGTTTGCTCTTTTTCTATATTCTGTTCGCAACTTTGTCTTGGGACTGTTAAGGTCGCGAGTGGTATACTGCTGTTACAGGTATCTTTTCACTGTAAATAATATTTATCGTTAAATAATATGAATCAATGGAGAGGATAAAATACCAAACAAACAAGATATTTAGAAGAACAAAGAAAAAGAAAGAAAGTGCCTTTTGTCTACTAATTATATCATAATTTATTTGATCTTTGGTTCTCTTAGTAACCTATAATACATGGAAGTTAAAAACACCATATGGCAATAATTCAATTTATGACTAAAAAATGAAACTCTACGAATCAGAAATAAAATCATACTATTTACAATTATGAGCAAAAATTGGAGAGGAAAAAAACAGAAGGAGATGTGAAAAGTACAAAAATACCACAAGAAAAAAATTGATAATTAGAAAGAGGCAAATTTCGTACTTAATTTCTTTAAACGTCTATTTTATAACTTAAAAAGTGTGCGTGGAAGGAAAATAGAACAACATATGCTTGTCCATTGAATTTAATTTGTGTTAATCTAAAATTTGTGATGCGTCTCATTGTTACATAAAAACGTAAACGTAACGGTACATTAGACCCCCACCCTCCCCTACCTCCCACACACGCACACAGACACCCACACACATAAAAACATGAAACTGACGTCACGGGATGGGGTAACCCATCACTAAAGGCCATTTGATTCGATGATATCGGCATTTTTTTCTCTATATATATCCTTTGTACACGTTCAAAATCCATTTGAATATCTCATAGCTACGCATTGACGTTAAATTTGTAGAACATTTTTTTATTATAAGTGTTTTAAGTCAGAACTTTGTAATGTATATTTATAGCATTGACTGCACTGACCCTTTGTAAAAGTTTTATTTTGTTTGTTTTACTGTGAATTATACACCTGATACTTAACGATAATTATGCTATATATGGTAATGCTGCCCCGATACCCTGTCACAGTACATGATTCGAGCTCTCTTTGTATTACGAGTTGCATGATCTATGAAAAGGTGCCGTCAAAATGTTGAGATCATTTTTTGTAAATATTACTAGCAATTTTTCAACAAAATGATTGACAAGTATATAGATAATATTTTAACAATTTATAATAAATTTATAAATTGATCGCTAAATATGTTTCGTCAATTCAACATTTTTGCAACGAAATGATAAAACTACACCAAGGAAATCATGTTTTTCAATAATTTGTAGGCAAAATGATAAATTGATCGACTAGTTGATATCAATTCATCTTTTTCCTTGCACCAAAAGGATTCATTTACTCTCGAATCAAAGTGTCATTATTTCAACATGTTGCAACAGAACGGTTAATTGTAGCAAAACTGCTGTGAAAGATTTTAACATACTGACGGCACCTTATAACGTATCCATAATAATCGGTAATAGCAAAACATATGTGACTCGATCTTTAATTTTTAACGTCACTATATGGATTGATATTTTAGATTATACAGTAGCTTGATGGTATTCCTTGTGGATAAAGTGATATACATTGCGTGGTGTGACGTAATACAAGAATCAAAACACGTGATCAATTGAAATATATCATAGCTTGATACCTCATTAAGCAACTACATCTCATGTGTCAAATATTAGAGAAACATTTGTTCATTTATTATGTTGTGTTTGACACAGTATCTCGACGTATTATTTCAACAAAGCCATTGGAGTGGTAGGTGCGGTAGTTGAGATTGATTAATTGAGAAATAATTAAGAATAATGCTAAAACTTTGGCTGATATATACTAAAGACGCATGGGTAAAATTTGTAACTCGATGAATATTATGTTGATATATAGTTCTTGTTATGCTTATGGGTATACTTAGTTCGTATAAATGTAATTATTAATAAAAATAATGTCTCCCACACATTACTAATAATTACTTGCAAAGCCAACCGGTTAAGCCCAACAACTTACTTCATTAAGTTTGTGATAGTTCTACAGTCAAAGCATTAATAAACTTAATTGTAATTGGACGTTGAGAAATGGACAAACATTTCAACGCAAACTATTGTTCAACATAGAGGTTATGGCCCCCAAAAATCATTTAAAAATATACTCGAAACACTTAATGTTAACAGTACAAACAGCTTACTGGTTAAACGGCTGTGTAATTCGGCCTTTGAGTTATTATCACGCAAGGTATACCCCAGTGTATTGTATTATACTATATTTGTACCCACTTTTTACCTACTTCTTCACAACAGCCTCCACATGAATATTCATGGTTTTTCTGGTATAGCCTCATATATCATGAATATGTATTTTTCTTACGTTCAAAACGAAGAAGAAATAAAGAAACAAACAAACAAAAATTATCGTTCCATCAGCAAGGTTTTTCTTTTACAGTCAAAACAGCAGAATTTTATGTCCTCTCAAATTGGAAAAAATGGCACAAAATATCAAAAAGGAAATGTGCGGTTTGTCTTTGTCCGAAAAAATATATATAATTGATAACTGATTTTAAACCAAAGAAGGATTGATTAAAATTGGGCAGTTATTATATTTAGTTTCGCCAATTAAAAAAAAGTGGGCTGTCTTTTGGCAGTCAAATGATTTCGGTACAGCCTCATGTTAACACTGTCAGTTAGCAGTTATAAATTGATTTTTTTTTTGTTATTTTGTTGTGTTGTTGTTGTTGTTGTAAAGCTGACACAATGGCAAAATATTCGTGGACCCAAAAAAAAACGTTTTAAGTGTATTTGCATACTGATTAACTCCCACTCTCCTATACAAACTCACTGACAGAAATAACTTAATCTACTCTCAACCCCAGTCCCGGGTACGTTCAGACTGTGAACGTATGGTCATAACGATAATTACGTCAAGTCAATATCACGAGTTTCTTGGCAGTTTGAAAAGGGAATAAATGTCACAAGAATGAGCAAGTTAATGGTTAGGTTGAGCAGCCTACTGTACATATATATACTACACTAACAGTCCAATACACATAGTTGTGTGCAGAATGTAACCCTATGTTAATTAGAGCACATGTTGTGTCACACGAAGCACTCAATCGTCATACTGATATATTTTATCAACACATTCCAATCTTTGAATTCTTTAGAAAGCAATTAATCAAGACAGATAAATATCTCACTGTCTCATTTGCTATAGCTATACTATGTTGACGTAACGCGTTTAACACATCGGGTTGAATAAATGAATAATTATTCCTTACATGATCCAGGCATTGACATGAACAACAATGACTGTATAACATGACTTAATCATTACTCGAGTCAGAGGTCAACATGAATATTCATATAACACAAACATGGGCCACCGACCTGAGACGTTATAAAAGTATTATGTGTACAGATGTATCTGATAGTGCTGAAAATAATGACTACTTAATATAGAGACCCGTATTGTGAGTACGTAAATATATTTACAGACAAAATATAGAAGCAATAATAATAATAGTAGTAATAATAATAATAGTAATAATAATAATGATGATAAATGATAAAATGAGCCATCTTTTCAAGAAACAAATTGACACGATCCTACATATATACCTTCTTGGACACCTTATTTCCAAAACGATCTTCCTCTTGTACGATTCATTAGCCCCTTCTCTGTCTTATTTGACTGTCCGGTTTCTAATTGGATATATACTCACCATCTGTCCCAAATTTGATGTACGGACGGATCGATATCACGTGTAAACTAAAACAGTAACTAGTAACAAGTAACTATACATCTCATGTACTGAATATCTATAGGCTGTATACATTTCCAATTCCTTTGGATTTAGCCCCCAAATTTCTTCCGTCTTTCAAACTTTTGTAGTAACGGGTGGAATATTTCTCGGAACTTCATTACGCGATCAAGAATATAAACAAACAAGTTTGAATAAGTAATGCATTTGTCATTTTCATAACTTTATTGCAGATGCCGAGATGTCAGTAACTTCAAAACTGATGCACAGAGGACTGAGAAGAGGCATGGACATGTCAGAACGTATGAGTAACTTGTTTTAACCAACTTCTTTTCCACCACCCTGGGCATCAACCAGTTGCTGCTCGGGCAGTAACCAAGATGTCTAAAGCATTTAGGCATTAACACTTTAAATATAGGATGAAACTTCATACGGAGTCTGAAGCGTAGTAAATATCTCCCTTAGACGTTTGCTTTAAACATACATTAGATGTTGTATTAAATACAAATGATCATTTCCAAAGAAAAATTTAAGGTTTAACTTTAGTATTCATCCACATCTCAAAATGGAAATGTTTCTAGATTAATTGTTCTTTGTGGTGCCACAGTATGCTATTTACGATTCGTGACCGCTTTAAGTAATTCTGTTATGAAATTGATGATCTTGTATGACCCTTTTCGTCTTTGGTAGTACCCTTTTAGTTCGGAATCATACATTATACACCCACCCTTTCCATACCAGAGACATATGTATAAAGATTAAGCACACAGCACAAAATTTAGATTACATCGCAAATCTGAAAGTGAAAAACGTAACATGTTTCCTTAGCTTTTGTTAAAGATTGTAATCCGAAATATTGATGAGTTAATATACGGTACCTATTATATATTGTGTCTGCAAACTATATATTATTCAACCAAATTGTAAACCTTTCAACCGCATTAATGAGGGAACACAACATTAAGAGAATCTTTTACATATCATTTATAGTTCTATATTCAGAAACTAATAAAGATACTGTGACAATTACCATCCTTTAACATTACATTACAGAGACGGAGAGACAGCAAGATGTTCGTCTGTGATTGTTCTCCTCCTCCTCATCCTCCTCTCTTCCCTTTGTTTGTGAATAATGGATGAAATGAAATTCTTGATAAACAATTACTCTTGTTATAAAATGTATGTCTAACCTGCTGACAAGTTACTAATCAAGCTTAATATATAAAGGTATACATCAACTCGGCAATATTTCACTAAAGATGAGACAAGGTGAAAGAAATGAATGTCTTATTTTTCTATTCTGATTCTCGTTTCAAGCAGTCGTATTTTAACTTGTGAGTTGTTTATACTTCATCGACAGAGTTTAGGCGGTTGCAATAAGATTTGACCGATTTATCTTTTTATCAAATTCCGCAAAAAGAAGATATACATGACCCCTTTGTGCATGAGAGGAAAGATGGAAAAGTTAAAAAGGGATACAAAATACTTCATTTGCTTCGCCAACCTCAGGATAAATTACATTACTATGAGCTGCCAGGTTATAAATATCTTGGAAATGAATAAGACCCAAGTTTGAACAGAAGAGAAAACAAGTCATTGCGCATTAAATTATAAACATCAGCCGACCGCCAGAGCTTAGTCTGGTATCTAACTAATTCTAGTATCGATAATGCATAAACTAACGCTATCGTACTTTTTTAATCTTCTTTTTTTATTAGTATGACATGTGTATTCAACATGGTAGAGTTAGGACTTGACTCATATCTCACAAAAGGATTCATAGTCTTTGGATTAAAGCTAAAACCGTAATGGGTAGCTAAGAAATTCAAAATTAATATGTTTTGATCTAAAGAAACCCGACCTTAGAATAAACCTTAGCCTTCATCAAATCTTACGTTTCTGCATATGTATCTTTTGGCACTATAAACTGCTATAATTAACAACTCAAACGCATGGATATAATATTAATAGATGTCTTTGTACTCAGTAGCTCACTACTTGCTCTCAAAGTTATGATTTTTCAGTAACAGTGTTGAATTTATTCTGTGAAGAAATTCTAATTGTAAACCATAATATCTTGCACACATTTCACTTCCACGATAACACTATTGTTTATTCTTAGTATTCCTGGCAGTTATAAGTTTCAAAGCGACATAATTTGGGTTGTTAGCTATGTTATGCTATGTTATGTTATCCTTTACAACCAGACTAACGTATCTTGTAATATCTTTTTATGGCACTTCCGACCCATTTGGGTTTTCCACTAGGCCTCCAATGTTTGTTACATTAACCTCTATATAGATTTCGATACATTAATACAATCCTTACACATCACTATTCATCTCCTCTCCAGTCCACCTCCAGTCCACAACTATTCTTGTCCGATGTATTGCGACGTTCTTCTCTCTCCTCCCTCGAGCTACCCGTTTGGCTTCTTATAGTTCTCTCTGATTCTATTCTTGTGTTACCACCATTCTAAACTTGCTAAGACTTCTAGCCAGTCTACGAGACAGCCTCAAAGCATCAATGGTCTATTACATTTCTATATGTTCTCCAAATAGCTTCCTCCATAGTGTTTTTTCTCCATTTGTCAACCAATTATTTTGTCTGGTTTCACCGAATCTTGAGTTTGCCCTTGCCCTTGCTTCCTCTGTTTGCTACGTTCCCTTTCGTTTATCTTTTTCAATTTCATCCTCCTGTTTTGGAACCATATTTTGACCTGCCTCTCAGTAAGACTCAAGGTTTGTGAAAGTTTCGCTCTCCTGTCTCTCGTTAAATACATATTATGTTGAAATTCTTTCTCGAGTTCGTATATTTGAAGTTTTGAGTAAGGTCTCCTTTTTGTCCTTCTAGGTGTTGTGGTGAAAGTTGCTAGTAGACTACACGACGAGGTTCCTCCTGAATGATGAAAAAAAAAGGAAACGACAGTGAAAAAGTTGCATGAATTTAACAATTCCCATTCTTAATACTTGTATCAAAAACGTCTTTCATGCGTCAATTGTGATGTGCATGTTCTAACAATCTTCAGCTGACACATTTCCAATTTTCAAGATGGTAATCCCATTTTGGAAGAAGGTTCTACTCCGAGCCTCAACAAGTTTGTAAAGGATGTGCCAATCAGCGTCTCTTCCCATGGCGCTTTTCCCCTACATTTCTTCATCCCCTATATTGAAAGTTCCTCAAGCACAATCAAAAGGGGGAGGTTTGGTGCCATGAATATATGTCAAAGGTGGTTTGAAACATATTCCATGCATATTGATT
Source organism: Apostichopus californicus (assembly GCA_020650975.1). NCBI lineage: Eukaryota > Metazoa > Echinodermata > Holothuroidea > Aspidochirotida > Stichopodidae > Apostichopus > Apostichopus californicus. The sequence continues at coordinate 10,278 of JAIPMN010004600.1, forward strand.
GGAGAAAGTGTGTTGAAATTTGGTGTCTGCTACACCCCATCGCTGTCCTTTTTTTCTCAACATCTTACATAGCAAATGTTTTTTACAGGTGAATTTGTGATGGAATCAGATATCATATCAAAGGAATTACTTTTAATTACCAACGTGGTGATAAATGCAATATGTAAACATATATGTAAGTGCAACATGCTATAAGACTACAGACACCCACAAATAGTTGCAATCATTTGCTTAGAGGAGTAGTGCATTGGTCCTGAGTGACTTCATATGAATCTAGATCTGGAATGAACGAGTATTTTCAATTAAGAAAAAGCTTCTCGTTGGATACATGTTTACTTTCAGGCGGCAAAGGGATCCAATCATGGAATCAATTCTCATTATGACAGAATGAATTCTCACTGTTTTGATGATAAAATCGTCAAGAGACTTCACAGAAAGAGGGATACTTTGGAATTCTCGTACGGAACCGCTGATTCAAGGAATAACCTCATGGTAAAAGAATTATACACCATGAAATAGGTGAAAAACAAAGGAATTAATCAAACCAAACGCTGTTTTATTGTTTCATAAATTGCTATGATAATAGATGCGACCCTTTATTGCTTTAGGACAATAATTTGATAAGCAAAAAGGAAAACCGAAATAATTCGTTAGTCTCTTTTACAAACATATAGCCATTCATCCAGCAATTCATCATACATCCCATCTAAATATACATTCATCCATACATACAACCACACATTCATCCATACATGCAACCATATATATATATATACATACTGTGCATACATACATCCGTCTCATTGATAATTCTTGCTTACAGATACTAATGTTTTGTATTCATTTTGCAGCAGTAATAATAGAATCATGGAACGGTAAAGTATACAATTATCGTTTGGTTATAAAACCTGCCATGCTACAATCGAACACGCACGTTGTATACACGTTATCTTCCATACCTGCTCGTTAAAACTGCACTTCCCTGATATTTTTTATGTGAGACGAAACAAACCTTTCGATTGAACTTGAAATCTCAAAGGATTAAATTGTTAGGAAGAAATCTATCCAGTAAGGTTGACCATGATCCCCTTGTGTAGGTACAAGGTCACACTATAAGGTGATCTTACTTGGTGGATGGTTCACCACATGAGATGTGCCCGGTATGTCAGTTGTGAACTTTGGGAATTCACTTAGCTGAATCATCTCGGTTTCATTTCCTAAAGTTATTCTGACTTTGGTTGTGGTATAGTTAGAACCAAAACCACTTTTGGCATCTTCTGCACAGGTCCTTCAAAATAACAATGGTTCTTATTGTTTTGATCTTTGCCGTCTATTGTGGTAACTTGTAACCGACATTGTCCTATCAAGTGTTCTCCTGCCATCGTCATTTTCATTTTTTTTCCATTTTTCATTTATATATTTCCAGCATAAAATATAAATATTTATAAACAGTACAGCAGCATGTGCAAGCGTCAGCAGCATGTCAGCAGCAAGTGCAAGTGTTTGACGCCATTAAACGCGAGACCTCACATCCTCATTCTCATCCTAATATAATAATATGTAACAATAATAATATAAACACGAGGAACCGAATGCTAAGTGTGAACTATAGTTAGCTATACACAACTGCTATAACATTATTAAACTACCAATTTGAAGCATCTGAAGATGACATCTAAAAAGTATCAGTATATTGTCAAGCAGAACTACAGCATTCTGACACATTTAGAGATAACCAGAACCAGCAACAACTGAATAACTCCGACCATGAGCATGTTTGCCAAATACATTTCTAACTCTGGTGGAGGGGATGGGGGGGGGGGGGTGTATCGTTATAAAGATTTTTAATATATACATCACATCATGTTTCAAATAAATGTAATAGTACAGAACGTCAATGGAAGCTTTGGAAGAAGAAAACATTTCCCTGTAACTATCAAAGCGGTTTCTTGTACAGTAATTTCATTGAAGGAGTTTGATAAAGGAGTTAGAGAATATCTAGTTCCCCTAAACTCCAGCAGCTTTTGTGAGAGTAGATTTTACTGAGCCTGTTCGCCGATTTCCTTAGTCTTTTTTCTTCATCCTTTCTGACATGTACATTCAACCCATGTTCCATGACACCCCACCAGACAAGGTATGTTATTTGAACTCCATGGAAAAGATCATCAGAGGTAATGATTGTTATAAAAAGGCGTTTACAGTGTCAAAGATTCCTGACAAACATACCTAATTATTACTGTCAACCAAAGAAATAATGGCAAATAATCATTCAACTAAGGTATCATTTGTGAAAGTCGTGAAAGGGAGACAATCGTCATAATGTGTCCGTCTGTTTCGGACAGCAAAACAAGAAAATTACCGCCGGTGGAAAACGACCATCAAGGAAGTTCTCCAGAAAGGCAAACACCCTTTTTGTGTCATAGCACTGCATTGCTTAACAAACGTCAAATAGAGCTATGTTGCAAAGTCCATATTGTGTAACAGAATAAAGTATGTTTGTCAGAATAGAATTCCTTGTTCAAATTGTTCACATTGTCTTCTTTCCATTTAACGAGTGACCTCGATCCATATAAATGTATAGTAAGTTACAGTGCTAGCTGTTGGTTTTATAAATAGGTTATCACTAACGTTTGATAAATTCTATTACCTAATAACTTGCCTTTATCTAAACTAAACTCTGAAACAGCTAAATAAGTAACGGAGTAATCTTAATTCGAGCAATATAACAAAGTGTGTGGAATTTACATTAAACATAGTTTGCGATTCTTTGAGAGTAAGTATAGGAACTACAATAACTTGAATCTTGCACGTGGAATATTTAAGGACAGCACTTATTGCAGAGAACTGTCTTACGCATAGCAAATTGTCTTTTGTTTTTCATTTCTTGAAAGATATCTTAACAAAAACAATGCAGCACCAATATCATAATCGCTACAAAGGGACACCATGCATACATACTGACGTATGTGACATGTTTGGCACATACAGTATACTACTTCAAATGACGTCATATTTGTGCGATCAAAAGAGTCGTACTGTAGGAAAACTGTATGAAAGTTTATCTGACAAATTACTGGCTAATAATAGACTAATAAACGAGAGGAATGTGCAGACTGTCAATCATTTCATGAACTATTTGTTCACATGCTCGCTAAACAAGCTACGCAAGCTCCTGATTGCAATATAGGTCTATGTAAATGTTCCCAATGCTTGAGGTACAGTACAATGGTAGCAAATTCTGTGATACTTCTTAGTGTCATCGAATAAACAATTAGCCTTGTGAGTATGTACTGGTATGTACTGGATACTGCCCATTGTTATTGACAATATTATAATGGTGCCAGGTATGAAGGTGTAACATGGGAAGATCCATCAAGAGTTCCATAAATTCGTTTCTTTTGTTTTCCCCGCTCTTTCCTTTTCTTGCTTACATTCAAGTATAGGGTATAGTTATTCTCTTGACATACCAACTACAATATTCCATGTCACAAGAGAATGACTTGGATATTGTTATTTTCAAGGTAGTTATCTTTATAAGTACATGAAGCATCCTTATATGACATAGGCACTCATTCACTTATTTCATTAATGTAACTATTTCTTTCCTTTTCTCGAATTTCAGATGACATTCCTTCTCGATGTGTCCAACTTTATCTGACAAAAAGTCAATGACACTAGACGGAGCATCAGGGTCAGTAGATGTTTCATGCTCTATCTCATCTCACGGGATGAGTGACGAAGACAAGCGGTTTGCTAAAATGCTCCCCGCCATGCAGGATGATTGGTTGAAGACATACGCGGTACATCTTCCAGATCCCAGCGATGTCATTCATCTTTGAAAACATTTTTCATGAGTGAAAAATATCAACATAAAAGCTGATCTAATCTGCTCATTAACTTGTTTATGTCTGGATCAACAAAGACGGAAGTACCATGCAGGGACCGTAAAACACTTACTCCAAAATGACACTTAAACTATGAAACCAGTGGTTAAGACTGGACCATCTCTCCCTCACGAATACATTCCAATAACCCCTCCCCCTTTCTCCGCTCGAAAATTAGGAGCTGGAATTAAGTAATTAACACCGCATTTGATTCATGTTTTACACAACCATGCACTCAATCCTCCAAGTACTAGTTCCTCAAATCCACGATTTTATACTACAGTATTTTTTCTCCTAGAGTACCATAAGGTAACTTTACTATAGTAACCATACTAAATGAAGAACTTACTGAATAAGTCACTGAAAGAGTTTTTTTCATGCGTTCATTCATAAGTTCACACAGTTATACATTAATTCATTCTTAAATAGTTTGTTTGCTGTTTGAACTCGTCATAATGAAACATATGATTTTAAGGTTTGAGAATACTTCATGGACTAAAGGGACGGCACAATCTCTACAATGTATCAAAAGGTTCACGCCTGTACTATTACTTCTGTACTTGATGATGTTACGAACAACTCTATAGTTCGAACATAACGAAAACTGGGAGGGATGGGAGCAGTGTTCTGGAATCATCGCTTGGCTTACATCTCCATGACTACGATTCGTTCATGTCAATTCATGACTTACATTACCTAAATGTATAATTAGGAATAATTCGATTTTCTATTTAGTATACATAATTGTGCTATTCACTTTTTTTTTGCTTATATCTATGTTATCTTTGAAGAATCCAGTGTAGTAAACCAATGTTAGTGTTTTCACAAAGGTTTGTATGTTTCATCATGCTGTGATTTGATTCAACAAGTGCAGTACTAATAAATTATGTGGCATCCTGTTTAGATCTGTTTATGTTTTTTGTCTATTCCTGAGTTGCCACACATATATAAGTGCTGACAGAGAAATGAAAGACCTCAGTTATTCTTTTATTTCCAATGTTCAAATACTCCTTTAGTAATGAACATAAAGCTAGCCTGACAATATTTAAATATATTATTCTCGAAAAACATGTAGAGCCAAAACTAACAATTAAGCAAAATGCAGCAATATCACTCCAAAATATTTACACTACAGTTTTTACTATTGATTATGAACATTAAAAAATACTAGAAGGCTGAAAGAAGATGAAGAAGAAGCTTGCTTACATAACCTCTCATTTGTATGTTGCTTTAATGACCCCTACCTCCCCTCCTTCCTTTGTATCCCACTCATTTTACAAAAAAAAAAAATCGAGACATTCTAAATATTAAACCAGAAAATAAAAGTAGGTCTCATAGTTCGATGTGTGAGAATGATGAAGATTTAGCGCGAAGGATATGCGATACATCATTGCCAAACGACAGTGGATAGCTCTCACATCACATATAGAGCGATACACCAAGAAGACACCCGAGATCGTTAAAATACCTTAAAAGGCCATTATGCGCGTCCTCCGCAAGTCTATAACTGCAAGTTTGCACTTTTTATGTTTAGAATTAATGACTATAAGATGTGGGTTAAAAATAAATTCCGAAGAAGCCACCATAAGTAATATATGTCACCTAAAATGGAGGTTGGTATATCATAAAAACCGTGTTTTGTAGATATCAAGCGATCTCTTCCTGGTCTTGTTCATTTATAACAACAATAAGCTATTACTTATAAACATGAAAGCTCCCTTCAGTCATATGAAATTGGGACAGGGAATGTATGCTACAAAATGAGAACTCATTTCGAAGCATCGCCTTGCATGAATCTATGAAGTCTTGTTTTTGTTTTCTTTATTGTTTTTCTCTTGTTACTACTCCTTGAGCATGTAAGATATGTATGTGATTGACCTCATAAATTTCAAGCACAATGTACCCTGAAGCGAAAGTGATGGTGAGGGGTAGGGGTGGGGGTTGGTGGTGAAATAAGTTATGGCCTTGTATATATTCATGTTTGTAGGAAGGTTCCTGTATGTAGGAAAGGTTCACCCAATGTTTAGTAACAATCAGTTATAAAATTAGATAATATTGATAACAATATTTGCTGTGTAATATTTTTTTTGCGAGAAACGAATTTATTCGTAAAAAAGAGAAGGAAATAAATTTTTCTATTTTTTATGAAGGCAATTGTCTATATTATTGAAATAATGACACTTTTCAGTAAACCTGATGTGTTAAGAAGATTAGCTGGAATATATACGATTCATATATAGTATTTATGAATACCATGAACATTTTTTTGACGTCCAAACACCTTTTGGTATTATCATCAACATATACAACATTCATATCAGAAATTTTGGATAGTCTTGAACTTTTGTAATTTAAAATGAAACTGATAAATAGTTTGTATTGAAAATAGTTTGAATTGATAATAATTTATTTAAAGCAATCTGAAAAACGTACGAATAAATAAGGGGGGAGGAATAATTATTTGATTTAAAATAATTTGTACAACGAAATGTTACCTTTGTAAAGAAAATGGAATAACAATTTTATTTCATTCGTAACATAATATTTTATTTTCGAAAGGTCATATGTAGATCATGTGGTCTATCTCTAAAAAACCAATGGCGCCGAGCCAATTCCTTACGAACCTCCCAGCTATTTCAGTGGTATATTACACCTTACAGTGAAGGTCGTCACGATTTTACCAATGTGTTTCATTTCACAAATAAAACTGAATGTCAATCCGTTTAGATTTATACGAATGAGATTTGAGGAATGCAAGAGGCCTCATCTAAATGCACAATAGGCTAATATACCCAACCACCAAACGAGATAGTCACCTCTTTGACTTTCAACGGTCCTCTGAGAATCATTTCTACCAACCTACCTTGCTTCTACTCTTTCAACGAGTCGCCAAAACAGGCAAAATAATTTTCTCAGGGTTTTGTTTTTCAATTGTCTTTTCGAAACCGACCCCCAACTTGAAGCCGTCATCGATGGAGTATTTTTCCCCCCTCTTTTTTCGAAATATTCAGGTTTAAAAAAAAAACAGCAACGTTATACTTGTTACTAGAAATTGGGTGCACTGTGGGTGCAAGATGAATATGTTAAAGAAACTATGATAAAAGGACATGATAAGATGAGAAAGGGTGCAAAGTGGGTGCAAAACCTATATGCACAACAAATAGTATAATCAAATGACAAACTGATTTTGACAAGAAAAATGGAGCAAACTAGTTACAAGATCTTGGTGCACCATAAAGGAATAGCGAAAGAACATACATAGGATGATCGATGCACAATCTAAATAATCCACTGGTTTAAGTAATATTGATATTAAGTAAGGTGAAAAGCGGGTGCAGGCTCTATAGGTAAAAATTTATACAAAAAGACAATCTTTAAATAACAAACTAATGATTCATTCTAGGCACTCTTTAGCATATTATAACAATTGAATATACAATTGAGTATACTCACTAAAACTACAAATTATATCATTATATTATAATTATTATTATTAT
>JAIPMN010004601.1:0-15369 GCA_020650975.1 Apostichopus californicus
TATATAACTATAAATATATATATATATAACTATGTATATAACTATATATATAGTTATATATATAAAGTTATATATATATAACTTAATATATAAAGCTATATATGTCTATATATGTCTATATATATAACTATATATATATATAACTATATATATATATAACTATTTATATATGTATATATAACTATATATATAACTATATATATATATGTGTGTGTGTGTATGCGTGTGTGTGTGTACGTCTGTCTAAGTAGTCCAAAAAGCCCGCGAAAACAGAGTGACAGGCAATACGCACAGGAACAGACTTGAAGTAAGTCTGGCATAGTACAGTAACCTTATCATCTTGTGTGATCCAACATATACTTCGGTCACGCGCATTCTGTTATATTAGGTGCGCTCGATGACAGATCCGAAGATCCCTTGGCCGCAATACATAAAGGTGTGCGGAAAAACATAGTCACACTTAATTATTATATGGGACTGGCACTCGAGTGTTCTGCTCCGTCACTGCCTAATGATTAACCAGCCTGACCATTTTAGCCGATTGTAGAAGAATATGTTTATGCTAAAAGAAATATTCCAAAAGTATTTTTTATCTATACCCCTATACGAAAAAGTTACAATATGATATTAAATTCAGAAATAAATAGACGTAATACCGGTATCGTGACTACATAGGGGAGACGAGGTAGGAAGGGAAAGTGAGATGAGGAGTGGAGGAGGGGGGGGGTTGGGAGGGAGGGGTGACGAGGAGAGTGAAATGAGGGATGGAAGGTGAGGGATGGTATTGAGGAAGAGCTCTTCGTGTTGGGACGGTATAATTGTATCGTACAGTAGTTAAACTGTACCTTTTATCATTGCATTCTTTACTGCACAGGGGCAAGGTCTGTGTCAGATACCACGTCACTACACATCTGGTTACGTCACTGACTTGTAAGGTGTTCTAACGTCAAATTCATGAACACTAAGTCACTTGCATCTCTCTCATACTTACATGTTAGAATAACAAGATAGAGAAGAAGCTCTCCTCTCAAAATGTTGTCCTCTTCAAAGTAGACCATTTCGGTAGCTAGCTTCATGTAGTTCAGTCATCAACTGCTGCAAGTGTCACGTTTAACGAAGTTTGTGGCAAAGAAAAGGACATATGCCCATCAAGAGTTCCCTATTGCACTCTTCATTTTTATCCTTAAGTACATTATGAAATTACGCTAAAAGTAATCTTTATTCCATATCATTTTCCCTGTCCCTGTTTCTCTCCATTTCTACACAGGAAATTTAATAGAGCACAACCCCCACGGGGGTATATCTCCCTGACCACCCCACCCCCTTCCCCGCCCCCTCTCGTCCACGCCAGAGTACGACCTTTCTAGATTTGAACGGTACAATCTAGTTTACAAATTAGACTCGTGTCTGGCCACCCTTGTACTATTGTCAGAGGTACAGAATAATAACACGACAGTGCGGGATGCGCTGACAGATGGCGCTAGCTTGAAGCTAGTCGAGTGTATATAATTTAGGATGTGTGACTTGAAATACTCCATGAAAACAGATTTTCATTTCTAATCAATTAAAAGAAAGGGCAACTTGACACTTTTGAGGAGAAGAAACAGAAGATAAAGAAAGAGATGAAGAAAAAAAAAGAAGAATAAGAAGAGGTACATTTCACTACCGTAGCAAACGATACAGGTTTCTACAATCCATCGATTACCAATATTAAGCTAATCCAAAGTAAGGGAGTCAATCGATTTACCTGCTATTTATTGTAAGATTTTCTGTATATGAATATGTAATGTAAACAGGCACTTTGACAATGACGCGATACCTTAATTTGAAATGATTCCGGTGGTAAAGAATAATAAATAGAAACTAGAAGGAAAGACTACCAACTCCCGACGGGTAAGTCTGTGGTGGGTAGGGGCAGGTGGGGGGGGGGGGACTGTTCATACTGTCCGCACGAAGCATAGTATTTTAGAGGGAAGTTCAGAGTGGTTATTAGCATTAGGAAATTCTCCCAACTGACGAGGGGAGGGGGGGGGGGGTTAATCGTACTGATGGATTTTCATTTTTCCAGTTTGTAACGATTTTCATTAATGTTGCACTCAATGTAACCCTTGATGCAGATAAATGGGTTATTTTCGTCATCTCCCCCTTATAACAGTTACTGCTATCGTAACAATAAACCGATACCAGAGATAAAGGATCACCTTCCTCTGAAAAGAATGAGACAAACATTGCCAGATGAAATATAATGATCATATTTATTTTTCTAACCTCTTACATACAATACAATTTCTGTAGTTTAACATCCTTAATTATTTGTTTTTTGAAATTTACAGTAACATTTTTACTGAGAAAAAGGAAAAAAAAACCAGGACTAAATCAACTTATAGCTCAGAGAAAGAGACACACTTATACTAAATAATAATAATATCAATAGTAAATAATAACAATATTAATTTACATATCACTGCCACACAACTCTCTAATACCATAGATTTCATTTTAATTAAAATCTTATACAATATAAACTGAAGAATTGAAAGGAGATACCAAAACTAGATAATAACTCAAAATACAAGGGAGAAAAAACAAAAAACTTTTAGTGAGGTACGGTTTCAAATTAAATAGGAGATTTTGTTATTATCAGTCAGAAGGTCATTATAATTGGCCAAGTACATTTATTGAAATTCAGGGTTACACGAAGTATTTTAGAATACAAACAAAACGTATGTAATCCTTTACAAAAAATTTAAAGAACATACTTTGTTAAAATATTGCAAAATAAAGTGAAAGCGAAAACAAATAAGAAAATGTTTTGGGTTGCAATGTTTTTATTTTCTTACAAGTAGTGGCATAGCCATAGGAATAAATCTTTGAAGGGGGGAGCCACATGTGGGGTATCCCCGCCCTCTCCATGGGGGAGGGGGGTATCCGGTGCCTTGATGCACCCTTGGATATGCGTTCTTTATACATCACCATTATTTATTATTTATTATTATTATCTCCTCTACGTTTTATGACAATGTATGGATGGGTTGTTCCATTACATGCAAAGTTGTGGTACACTATTTTGAGGGCATTTTGAGCCTTTTGGCAGTCCCTCTCTGAAGCTCACTGACCACGCCCACTCTTGCCAATGTGATGACTGATTGGCTTGTCTTCAGTGACATTTTATGATAAATATTCAATAATATGAAAATAATCACAAGTAAATCAAGGACACTTCCTTTTTGCCTTAATGTCTGACAAAATAAATAAGAAAATGTAACTCTTAGTTTTTATTATTCAGAAATTTTGTGATAAAAACTTTGAAGCACACATTTGTTACTTGTGTAGCACTATTTTTTTTCTTCTTTTTTTTTTGGACCCGAAAGGCAGAACTTTGTCGGCATGGTTTGCTAGTATAACTTACATCAACCGATAGGAATAAATTTAAGGGTACTGGCATTTCGGAGGAAAGATACACTGAAAAGACTCCTCCAGTCTCTTCTCAGAAATTAAATGAAACAATCCAGCACCCACCATCAAAAAAACCTTTTTCGAGTCAAAGAGAAACATGCAACTTGACAATTTGGCATACAAGAAGGTGGCCGATAATTATTTTGACGACCCGGATTGATATCTTTTGCAGGCCTGATGCGAGCATCCTATTGAGAGAAGCCCTGCACTATAATGTATAAGAGGGGTACAGGTTTATACATCAGTAGGTTAAACAAAACCCAGGAGGGAGAGAGAAAAAAAAAGAAGGGTTGTCCCTTTCATTTTAGTTTCCCACCCCCCCCCCCAATATCATTCTCTTCATTCTCTTCACCTTAGCTGTGCTTTCATAATTAAAAATAAAAATATTCTAGAGCACAGTTACCATGAACAGGAGGTCATTTTTCTACAGCTTTAGTACAACTAATCACCCAGTACAGAACATATAACAAAAATGAAAAATTATGATAAATATGTTGATATATATATATATACTAAGAAACATTTCAATCTACAAATCTAGGAGAAAACGTTCATTTTGTGTCACACGTTTCATTTAAGCTTTCTTGGTTTTTGTCAGTAATTACTATGCTATTTAACATTACCCATCCTCGGTTTAAGCTTACTGTTTACACCATACCATACATCTGACACTTGAGTGTGTATCTATAGATCGATCTAGTGAACAGACACACACACACTCACACACATTATCTTTACACAAGCGAGAGGCCACTGTGTTAGAAGATGGATGAATTTCTATCGACTCGAGATGAAATACAACAATTTCAAATCGTTGAGGTCTCTTGCAAACCTTGTTGAGAGAGACTAAGAACGGGAACCAGTATTTTGAGGAAGCCACAGAACCAATGGATTTCAAGGGTTGAATAGATTTCAGCGACAAAATTTCCCTGCGATGTGCATCATCAAATATTACAATCTAAAAACTAAAACAACAAAAATAAACAAAGGAAGAATCATACGTGAATGAAAATTTCCTTAGACCAAAGCAATGAAGAAGTATTTCATTTTGGGGTTTTAACTATTAGTACTAATAAATAAATAACAGCTTCCCAAATAATATCCATTAAAAGATACCGAGACAACCAAAAAGAAAAAAAATAATCTTGATAAAATCACAAAACCCGCCTCAAAATGTTTCAAAACTGAAATAACTCGGCGATATCATCAAAGAGATTTTCAACTCGATTCAAACACCAAACAAAATCACAAAAACTTGAAGAAAAAAAAAGGATTGTAAATTTAACAGATTAAAATGGTTGCTTCAAATGGAATCTGAATATTTTCTGAGAAAAAAAAAAGGAAAACTGTTGTATTTTATATACAGTTATATCTCTCCTAGCAAATAAGTTTCCCATTTCCCCCCCCCTCTTTGACTTTTATTTCAACAGTTTTATGTATTGCTTTGCAGCTCACGATATATACCTGTGTGATAAAAACCACTAAGTACAGAACTAAATCACAAACGATATTTTCAAACACAAAAAAAATACAGTTCTAAATGAAAAAAATTCAAGTAGACAATTTATCGTCTTACATCCTAATCTAACGACGATTTTTCCCTTTCCATTTATGAAACGGATACGAAGGATAAATTAATTAACGTCGACACTCAGTTAACATCTGAGATTAGAATCGAGAAAATATTTGCCTATTTCTAAAATCTATATATATATATATTATTTTCAAGAGAGAGAAGATGATTGGGGAATTTGGGGAAGTCAAAAACTTACGTCTTAGAAGACATTCTGAGAGTCAGACACAAGGCTTGAAAACCTTGAACAACAAAGGCTTGAAAACCTTGATAAACAAGGCTTGAAAACCCTTCCACGAGTATAAACAGAGGCAAACATTTCTATTGTTGTCTATAAATCACAGAAAAGACAAAATCACTTCAAAGAAACTTCTTGGCAAACGAACCTCATATCCACTGGCCTGACAAGGTCGTCTATCTCGTTATCTTAGCGATCTACATAAGAAAATATTTTTTCTACCTAATAAAATTTGAATTATGACAAAAAGATACAGATTTTATTTTTGGTGAAGTCATTGTCTATAACCTTAACAAATTATTTTAAGAACATGTTTACAAGAAAATTGAAAAAAAAAAATTCCATAACTGCATGAAACTGGTTAAGAATAACTGGTTAGACAATGTCAAATGTATAAATACTACTAACCTTAAACCTTTTTCACATGTTGGGAAACCTTAAAAGGAGTATTTTAAGTTAGCAGTAATGATAGATCGCATTTCTCTCTATGTTTTAAGCATTGATCTAAACTGCAGTCTCACATGGTCCCAGCATGCTATGTTATCTTTGCCATAGGAAGAATTAAATGCTGGCTGTCCTCAAATTGCATGTGGGCTTCCCCATACTGCATGTGGGCTGCCCCATACTGCATGTGGGCTGCCCCATACTGCATGCAGGCTGTCCTAAAATTACATCTGGGCTGCCCCATACTGCATGTGGGGTGCCCCGTATTGCATGTGGGCTGCCCCCATACTGCATGTGGGCTGCCCCATACTGCATGTGGAATGCCCCATACTGCATGTGGGCTGCCCCATACTGCATGTGGGCTGCCCCATACTGCATGCAGGCTGTTCTCAAATTACATGGGGGTTGCCCCATATTGCATGTGGGTTGCATCATACTGCATGTGGGCTGCATCATACTGCATGTGGGCTTCCCCATACTGCATGTGACCTTCCCCATACTGCATGTGGGCTGCCCCATACTGCATGTGGTTTTCCCACTCCTCTAAATACATTCATTTCAACAATCATTTACGTATGGGTATAGTGTCTAATCTATGTTTAATTCATCAACGTACAGGAAGACACAGAACATTCACATTCTATATCTGTAGTACGCTAAAGACACCCAACATTTACCTTTTCTGTGTTTAGTATATTTAACATTTAGGTTTTATGCCTGCTGTACACCTATGTCATTTCACTTTCAAGATATATGTCTTTGGAATACTTAAGTCACCTTACATGCAGGTTCTGTCTTTAGTATTCTTTGATCATAGGTATCTAATCACATCTTATACATACAACACCTAACCTCTTAGCCATACAGCAGCAATTCAATGACTACATTTACACGACTTTGGCGACAGAACTCTTATTCTTCCGTCTTAGTCCCACATAAACTCAATATATCTGTATGTTTGCAATAGTGCAACAAAAAAAAAAAAGGGAGAAGAAAAAAAGAAAAAGAAAGAAATAATTTTAAGTAGGAATAGTAGGTAGGACCTTAGCAGCTTCACCTGATCCGGGCATTGCATGTCTCTCACAAACTAAAGCATCAGAACTCATTACGTCCTAGAATCTGTGGTCTGCTTCTGGCCGATGGACATAATCGGTAACTGGGCACCTTGCATACCCTGGAGGACCCTCGGGTCTAGGAGCAGCGGTATGGTCCTGACCTGTGAGGAGCTCTTATCTGGCGGTACCAGGGTCGGCAGTGGAGGTTGGAGGATGATGTTAGACTGGCCACCGATGGTAGGGAGGTTTGGGGTTGGCCCCGCCGTGTGAGTGGCAGCTGTCGGTGGTAGGATGGAGGGCTGCACGGCCGGTGGGTCAGTCCTGGGTGGCTGCTTTGCAGGTTCCTCAGGGGTGACCTCCTGTTGGTCAGACACCGCTGTGTCTTCCGCTAGAGGGACAAGAATTGATATGAAACTTGTGTCTTTAGAGTAGATGTAACATATTGCTTTCATGATAACAAGAGTTACTTGCCTTAAAAATCTTATACAAAACAGTTACCCAATTGAGTATATTAAATTTGTACATGAATTAAATTTGAAATCATAACATCACAGATTTTTTAGTTCCAATGAACATTGAGAAGCACCATGCACACCAATTAAGAATGTGGAGGAGGGGCCGGGTGGGGGAACCAACTGGAAGGGGCCAGAGGCGGGTCCAAGATTTTAGAAAGGAGGGGTGCGGCTGAGGGATTGTTGAAGGCCACTCCCATGTAGGGGTCAGTGAGATCCTCTCCCGCAAAAAATAAAAAATTAAGACGTCAAATGGTGTATCCTGAAGGATACTTAGACTTCAAATTCGGTCTGTAATGATGTGATTGAAGAAGCTTTCCGGCATACTGTCAATGATTTCACAAGACCTGATGGGGCTATTACTGGAAATATGACTGACACACTAAGACAGCTTGTTCCATGTTTTCAACGAGTGCAGAGTAAACAAGCGAGTAATAAATGAATCGGATTTGAATTTATTTTACCTGGTCACACTTTGTCGCATAAGTATGAATCATGTTAAAAGCAGATAATTAGAAAAAAAATTAAAAATTAAAAATAAGAAAAAGAAAAATGTAATATATATAAATTACTACATTATTGTATATTTTATACTGATTTGTCAAGCTGTTATGGGACTTAAGTATTGAACAGCATTGTAGCATTTGTCGACTTTAAATAGATAAAAGAGCTACTTAAAGTTAAACAAGGCATCTGATATGATACATCTTCAGACACACAGACAGACAAAAAGACACATTTACAGAGAAGACTATCGTACTTACGTTTTGTGTCAGGTTTTTCTTGGGTAGTTGTGCCGTCTCTCTGAGGAGAGCCGTCCCTCGGTATGGCATCCTGTTTAGGGACAGTAGTAGGTGTTGTCCGAGCTGCGGGAATAATAATAGAAGCGATGTTTGATGTGTCCTCTTCCACAAAATAAAGTCAACGCAAACATTTACCGTTCTTTTGTCCCATTAATCGTGAAACAAATTAGAGAAAATAAGTAGATCTAAAATATACTAAAACAAAACTAAAAAAATCTAACAACAAACCCATGCAATGCATTTCGCTTCGGTGTCTCCATGACGACGGCAGAAAGGTACACTGCAAATACGACCGGGCACTTAAAAAACTCACTCGCTCACTCACAAACTGCATGCCAGTAAGTGTCTAAAATTTACCGTTCTTTTGTCCCATTAATCGTGAAACAAATTAGAGAAAATAAGTAGATCTAAAATATACTACAACAAAACTAAAAAAATCTAACAACAAACCCATACTAAGCATTTCGCTTCGGTGTACCCATGACGACGGCAGAAAGGTACACTGCAAATACGACCAGGCGCTTATAAAACTCACTCACTCACTGACTCACTCACTGACTCACTCACCGACTCACTCACTCACCCACTGAATGCCGGTAAGTACCTAAAATTTACCCCTGCTCCTAATTAATATGCGAGTGTAAAACTATCGTTCTCTGTATTATCTGACGCCCTCACCTGATTCGTGCGGTTTAAAGACCTCAATCTTGAGTCCTGGTAGGAAACAATCGATTCTCTCCCAGGTCATGGCCCAGAGTTGAGCGGCAGGGTCGTCTTCCCCATCAGTCTCGAAGACGCCGGCGGTGTGCATGACTAGTAACATATTCTTCAAAGATTCAGGAATGGCTTCACTCTGTTTTTGAAAACATTAAAAGAAAAAAGAAAAAAAAAAGAAGGAAGGTCACAAAGTGTAATTAGGGACTGGAATCCTAACTGAACTTGAAAAGAACAATGGTAACAAATTAATGTTTGCAAAATTATCAAAGGAATACTAATCAGTGTAAATTAATAACATTTTTACAGTACTTTTACAATTCTCTCACCCACCCTAAAAATGTTCTTGTCCAAAAAAAGGCACAATTTATCAGGACGCCATAACAGTTGAAGAAAATCATGTCATTAACTAAGTTAGATTGATTTCTTTGCTTGATGTCAACTTTATTATAAAATTTGCAAGTTCAACTTGAAGGTTTACAGTCTTGTATCAAGGCCAAGACCTTCTCAAACATTCTCTCGGTCTGTAAAATTAAAATGGTCCCTTCTGGGAACTAACGTGTGCCACATTTACGTGCCCCTTCTCCCCTCCGTTCCCCCCTCCCTTCCCTCCTCGGGCACTTCCAATAGGTTGCAACCGACTCACACAACTTGTTTAGACAAGTTACCTCACAGGTCACAATTTACATACCTGCTGGACGAAGAGGTTAAGCCCCTTGCCCGAAGACACAACTTTATGAAAAGGGCCAAGACTCAAACCTGAAATTCTTAGATCCAAATTCTTAGATCCTCTGCCATAGCCCATTTGATCACAACGCTCTCCTTATAGCCCTAGATGTCTACATACATGCTCACATACAAAAACATGAATACACCAAGTGGTGAAGGTATACAATTTAGCAAATACTGCTAAAACACACACAGATAAGGGTACTTCTGGTTTGGGTGTGGTAGGTCTCGTAAGGTGATGTTGACTTTTCTCAAGATTTTAGAAATCTGATGTGACAATAGTACTGCATCTGTTCAGATATGTTCAAACGTAGCTGATGGCCAGAGAAACTGAGCTGGAGACGGAGCCAGCTGTGTTCAGATGACCTGCCTAGACACAGAAAGTACTGACCAGTTGATATCTCTTACCAATAGTTCACTCTTATCTGCATTCATGTACTTGTCCATAAAGTCCAGGATGGTCATCCAGAGAGCGGTAAATGTTGACAGAGAGAGGAGAGGTGTCAAGTGCTGCAGGAAGCCCTATGGAACAACAACCAAAAAAATAGAAAGGAGAATTTTGTCAAACTGATGAACACAAACATGTTTTTCTCTTCTTAAAGAAGAACTGGGAAATTGATATTTTCGATGCAGGTAGATGAAAACTTCAACTGGAAGGGGGGGTGTTGGGGGGGGAGGGTGTTGAGAAAATATCAACACTGACATATTTCAAACTTCTTCCCTCATAATTTTTTTTTTTTTCATCAAAAGTGAAAATGCCAAAAGTTCTCAGTCCTACTAAAACTGAGCGGTTACTATTTACTTACCTTGCATAGCAGACTGGCTGCCCTCATTCTGGTCTCCTCCATTTCTATTGGATCGTGTGTATTGTTCTCCAAGAGTTTGGCCAGCAGAGGGAATAAGACTTTGTTGAAACAAGACTCCCATTCCAATGCAGAGAGCGTTTGAAGGTCATGTACCAACAGCGCCCTCTGCAGATAGGTCAGGGCCTGCATGCGAACTTGTTTTCTTGTATCACAACACAGACGGGCAATGCCTGTAAAAATAGAAAAAAAAATCATAAAAAAAATAAATTATACAATCCCTCAATTATTAATCATATCAATCAACGGGGAAAAAAATTGATGATGTTGTAAGCTGCAAGGACCGGTTTGCCACTCTCCAACCCCCCCCCCCCCGCCCCAGACCCTGATTTCAAACCCTGTGTTAACTTCTCACCCTATTCTGCCCATTTACGTTAGTCTGACTCACAACACTCCCTTCCAATATATTGAAGTGCTTTCATTTTTATCTCTAGACTAAAACTGATTTCTTTTCTGCACATTGCTTTAAGATTAGCCTAAAACAACTTGTAACTTGCATCGTTAATTCATTGAAAATGACAAAGCCTCTTGTTTTTTCCCCAAACAAGGAGAAGGAGAAAGTAAAAGGACAACCAGAGGCTTCATACTTCCAAAAAAGAAGAAGAAACAAACAAACAAACAAGAAATGAGGAGAAAAGAGAAAGAAAGCAAACTTGAAAGAGACAGACTCGTGAGGTCTTTAACGAGTAATCAGTTAGTAGCCATTGCCGGCAGGGTGACGGTGATCTAGTTGCAGGGTGAAGTGCCCTCGTTTGTGAAACTGTTCTAATTAATGGACCTGATTAGATGTCGAAAACATCCAGACTCGTCTAAACTGTCACCTGACGGAATCCGTCAGATGCCACGTGCCAGACGTTAACCGTCGACGACGAAAGGAAAACATCGCAAAGTGCACCGGGGGGGTTGCGTACCAAGATGTAGGTCAAATAATGCGACGAATGTGTTTTACGTCTCATGAAATTAATTCGCAGACACCTAGAGAAATTGAAAGAGTAGCTACGATAGAGAAAAATTGTACTGGAATCGGTGAGACACCGAAGAAGGCACTTTGTCAAAAAGTACAATTTCTAAGAGGCTGCAGCATCATGCAGCCAGCCAGGCTGCCTAGGATGTAAACGTTTCTTCTGCCAAGAGAAGTCTCCACTGTTTCGATATTTATTCAGCCTTGAGAGTGAGAGTTTGCAGCTGATGCAGCTAGTTCTGTTTGATATGGTGCCCAAGAGGTATGAAGCAAAACAACTCCCACCCTCCCCTATTTCCAATCCCCACCTCCCCCCATCCCCACCACCTTCCTTTACGAACACATTAGACACAAGTGGAAAAGATAAATGATGTAGGAAATGGGATTTTTGCATTCATGAAACAGTAATAAATACAAATTAATAAATACAATACAAAATACAAATACAAAATAAATACAAAGTAATAAATACAATACCTTTTAAAGGTCAAAAATTTATATTTAACAAAGTCATGTGGGGTGAAGTTGTCTTAATACTTTAAAAAGCTTACGACTGCAATATTCACTTGACAAAACCCAAACGAAAAAAGTTACACAGCACATGGTATGACTGGTTTAGTAATAAATTATTAGAATATATAATATGTGGGTGATAAAACCGGGAAGAATTTCAAGTACGGAGTCAACAGATGAGACTTTTCGGGTCACCCTTTAAGTCGCATAAAGCTTAAAGCAATTTCTGAGAGTAACAAGCCCTTTAAGTCGAGCCCTTTTTTAATCTTTGAGTTATTCAAGTTATTTCTCGACACTTTGTCTAGAATGTACCGGTGGTGCACGGTCTTCGTATGCAAGACATTCTGATGACGGCTAATGTTCTGGTATGTCGAGGAATCTGGGTCATGCTAACACGAGTCTCAAGAAGTCCTGCATTTTATGGCAGGTAGCAGCTATGATGGTAAGATGTGCAATGATTATGCAAGCACGAAAACTTACTAGCAAACTTACCTACCAAATACACCTCGAGAGAACGTGCCAGTTAAAATATTAAAAAATAATATTATCGAGTCCATAAGTGGAGTGTTTTGTTTTTTACTTTCACCTTTTTGGCACAATTTCTCCGTCGTGTTGAAAATGGTATAGACCGTGAAGGTCTTTAATTAAGACAAATACAACATTTACCATTTTGTGTGATGCTTTTCAAAGCACAGTATTTTTGTACATTTTGTGGGCATATTCCTGGGAACAATTTTTAGTATTTGTTTCAACTACCCCGAGTGTTGGAACTCTGTGCTACAAATCGGTGCATGCTAAAGGTTTCAACCGTGACAGCCCAGGAATCTGTTTGAAAGATGACATATGGGCCGCTTACCTTGTAATAATGGACACCAGCATTTTACCCACAGTGCACTGGTTCCTGCATCTATCGTACGATTCCTTCCTTCTCTCTTTTCTTCTTCGGCCCATGAACTAAAGATGGATGCAGCCCTCGTGTGGAGTGTGTGCATCAGATCTAGCAGCTACAAATGGAATAAATGAAAAAAAAAATGAAAAAAATAAATACTCAATTCTGTATACATACAAATGCAAGCATTTCCAAGCCAAAAAAAAAAGGACTGGATTTTGATGACCTAAAACAGGTCCACTTATTATGAACCAGATGTGCCGGGAGATTCCAGTCTCGATGTCCGTTGGCCTATACCTTTGACCAAATTGGAGCAAACCTCACATAAGGTATAAGAGCCATCGGTGTGTCCTTTCTGAAAACATTGTATTGACCTCTGCTGACCTCAAATGACCTATGTATACCTTCCCAAAACAATAGGCTTTCTGAACTCGGTATGAGGGCATCCCCAAACTAAGGTTGAGATCGCCCAAACTTCCCTTCTTGACATACAGTATTTACAAGAGGTTTGCATTTTGATCACTGCTGACCTCAAATGACCCATGACCTCCACCAAAACAAGGTCATGGATGGAGGGAGGTAGGGAGGTAGGGAGGGAGGGAGGGAGGAAGGGAGGAGAGCTCAGTGGAGGACACAGTACCTTGCAAATCAAAAGCCAAGTGAGTGACAGGGAAGGGATATATCCAAGAAAATAATATTAATAAAAAGAAAAAGATGTAACTTTAAATCCATCAAATGGTTTCAATGCCACAAGAAATACCAGTTAAAGCAAAGATACCTTCATATTTTTATAATTTATTTTTGGGCAACTGATCATATTTGATAAAGAGCAGTCCAAATCTTGTCTGTCACTTCCAGAATGCATATTATACACGGGAAGTCAATTATTGAGCCGACCATCCTCGATGACATCGTTGTCATTCGTGTAGGTATTTTCTCGTCTGTTTGTTTCCGATTAATATTTAAATGGAATATAACCCACCCCCCCCCAAAAAAAGGATAAATAAATAAATACAAATGGAAATCAACATGTTAGGCATGCTTCTAGGCATTCATCTAGATTAGAAGATATGGTGTTAAGGTGTTAAGTCCGAGGTTATTTCTTACTTTATTCTTGAGCTACAGGGGAGTAGTGGGTTACCTTGTTAATGTGGCAATGGGAAAAATTATTATAAGAAACCACACCCAAAAAAACAACCAAAAAAACAAAAACAAAAAAAACCCACAGGATGCAACCTTAAGGCTTTCACCATGATTATTATTTTTTTTTTATTAACTTTAAACGTCGACACTAAAATTTGGCTTCTTCTTGCAGATGAAAAAATAAGGTGGTTAATGACAACAGGGAGTGAAAAATCTTGTAGGACTTCTGACACTAATCTATTAAATACCTTTGAGCTTACATTTGGGATAATAAGCAGCTAATTATTGAGTGTGGTTCATTTCTCTGGCCTTCAGTATAATTCTTTCCTTAGGGCGGGAAGGGAAAATGACACGACATGTAATTATTTGGTTCGATGTTTGTGAACTAACTGGCGATTTTTAATCCTTCCAAACTTTCGATGGCGTGGGAGTTGATGTGGGAGTCGAACAAAGACAAAGCATCTTTCCGTTTTACATCATGGGCAAGGACTTTTTGAGTAAACGAAATCTTGTCAAAGATTGAAAAATATTTAGCAAATAATTTTTGTCATGAGAATACCGAGTGCTACATTCCTATCTGTTTAATGTCATGGTCGAGTAGACGACTTGGTCTCTGAAGATAAAAGAAAGCTCCTCATTTATAACTGACCCAAAACGGAATATCTGGCAAAGTTTATGGGAAGCCAGGGTATCAAGAAAAATATCTAACAAATTGAAATAAAACAGAGCAGGTGAAACCGTGCCATGTTTTAAATCGATACTTACGAAAAGCTAAACAGAAAATAAAAGCTTTTTTCAATTTGTCGTGAAGCGATGATGCTAATGATCGATTCAAGCTTACCGAGAGATGTCATAGAATCGTTTTGAAGAACATAAAATAGTTAGGCTCTCAAAAAATGTATCAAATCTTCTTCTTCAACCTCTTTGAATCTCTTTCAAGCCCAAGGAAATATGTGGAAATAACAGCATCCAAGACCAATTATGAAGGTTGAATCTTGACACTCGTGGTATCTCGCCGTGACGTTCACGACAGACTAGACCCCCTCCCCTCCTCCCCTGGCCTTCCCCTTCCTCCTCACCTGTATGGACAGAGACTGGTACCCTCCCGGTGGGACGTCTTCATCTTCCAGCCAGTCCACCATGCTCGAGATATCTGAGGGTACCGTCTTGGCCTTTGTCATTTTGCCTTTTGTTTTGTGACCCTTCTTCCCTTTCCTGTCTTTGCCGGTATGCTGTTTCCTTTGTTCGTGAGATACCTTCCCTGTTGACACAGGAGAAGAGAAGAGACGTCACACAATTGCTATCACACTGAAGGCGTGCATCCTATACGTGCTATTAAATTACATCGATACACTGCTTTAATGTAGAATACACCACAGCTTTCTAATGGTTATAATGTCATTTGTCAACACACTTATCATGGTTCATTGCAAAAACTGTATTATATTAATATATATATTACATATATATATATTT
>JAIPMN010004603.1:9866-22885 GCA_020650975.1 Apostichopus californicus
TAAAACATTGTTGCCCCCCCCCCCCCAAGGAAAATATCCTTTAAAATTATTTCAAAATATGAGCAAGGACTAAAAGGGAGACAATTACTTTTAACAAAGCAGAACCTATAATGGAGCTACATGGAAATTAACCATGTCACACAAATTCACCTGACCAGATTTCATAACTTTAGGAACAGCTAGCTCTGTGCTAGGCAAACATTCCAGGAATTGCATCATGTACATGTATAGCAGAATGCACACTGGGATGTTTACTTACTATATCTAATCAATTAGCAAAAACTGACAAGTTTTGCCATGAACATGGCAAAAAATTGTATTCCAAACTATTGATGATTGCTACACAAAAATTTAATACCAATGGTTGTAAACTAGGTATATCTAATTGCATATATGTATAGAGGAGATGGAAAATAGATATGGTTCATTACTACACAGGTTATTTAAAACAGTGTTTACATGTATTATTAAACCTTAGTAAGTACGTTATGTATTAGCGCTATTTACCTGGTCGTTGGCAGTGAGATAAAACTGTTCTTTGGTGACGGGTGGGTACCAGGTCAAACATTGCGGAACCGCACTTTGCTCTATTCTCTGAGTCTCCAGTATCTTCAGGTCATCGATTCCACTTTTGTTTAAATCGTACTCCACCTGGCAAAATTTTAAAAAGATCAGATTATGGAGAATTTAATTTTTTGGTTAGTACCTAATGAAACAAACCAAAACTTGTGCTCAGTTCTGTCCTCAAGGCATCTTAGTGAATTTTTGTTTGTATAACCATCTTATATCCGAAGCAATTAATATTATTTATTTGACATGGGCATTGCTTGAACGTAGGTGGCACACTTCCAATTTCTAACTAATCCATATGAAGTTAAATCATTAATGTATGTATTTATGTATTTTAGATCCTCCTGCAAGCAGGAACTCGCGAAGAAGCCTCATTGGCTTATCAAAGCCGCAAGCTGATTGAAGTCAGTCTCTTACATTCATATTTAAGGTCCATGATTATGAATTGTCAATAACTCTGTAACTGGACGACATACATTAATCTTGGAGTGACTCGAACCGGGGACCTTATGATTGGAAGGCACCGGCGTGAACCACTGAGCTAACACCCCTAATGAAGGTTTTCTCTTCATTTAATGAAGGTTTTCTCTTCATTTTCTCATATTTAAACATGCTAACTGAACTGCAAGATGTAAGATTTGCAAGGCGCAGTACTAGGGGGCTCACTAACCGATACAAGTAATACCCCTGCCTCCTCCTCCCCTTCCCCATTGGGAGCGGAAAATAATAAGACATTGGCTTAGTGATAAACGCTGCACTAATTCACTCCTCCACTTATCAACCGCCTCCCCCCTCCCCAGCACCCCTGTCCCTCACTTCCTCCCCCACTTTTCTCTTCATATTTCTGTACCTAATTCCTCCAGTTAAAAAAACAACAAGAATGTTCATTTATTTTAATTAAGGCCAATGAAATGCTGTACTGCACATAACTTTATATGAAAAAAAAAGTGGTTTGAAATGAACTTTAAAAAAAATGGTCACTTTACGTAAACTCAGCCACTGATTTTGCCAGGGATGATAGTGACCGTTGACACTTACACACAGTTTATACCTACAGTACAGGTTTGTACTTATTCGTTATCGTACGTATTGTTTTTACCTCTGTTCAAATAAACGATAGAAAACAAAGGATTACCTACAGGAGGATAAAGAAAGACAATGGTAATCCCTAAAGACTATATCGCAGACTAATTGGCTAATTATATACCGTAACAAACCATGAATCAGCAAGTTTCTTATTGAAACAGTATATTAAAGGAACAGACTGTGTACTTAGTTCTCTAAAACCTTTGCTTGTTTAATTTTCATTTGTATTATTTTTCAACCATGCAGTTAAACTCTTCAATTAAGTTTCAATTTGTCTTGGAAGTTTACCCCCCCCCCCACAACCCCTTGCCAACAATTCCTTAAAGCTTCATAATGTATCCAATTTCCCATCAAAGATGCAATCCAACCAATCCATTAAATGGGCGGGCGCATGCAAGGTTAGAGTTATTGACCTTTCCATTAAAAACACATACACATCATATATTATGCTAGGGTATGTTTTCGCTATGATAACCAGCTAATGTCCGTCGCAACTTCTCGCAACTTCTCGCAAATAACATTTCCGGAGGCTGAGTGTTCCGCCTAAAGGACACATTTCAAGTAGATATGATTGAGCCAGTAATTGCTTTGCTTGCAGTTTGAACTCATCCTGACTGT
Organism: Apostichopus californicus; assembly: GCA_020650975.1. Lineage (NCBI taxonomy): Eukaryota > Metazoa > Echinodermata > Holothuroidea > Aspidochirotida > Stichopodidae > Apostichopus > Apostichopus californicus. The sequence goes on from JAIPMN010004603.1 coordinate 12,141, forward strand.
ACATTCATGAGAGTCCATTGTTTATAGCTTGCAAATTAGTTAAATTATGTTGTTCATTTACTTATATAAAAATGTGCGACATGAACATTTTTTTATATTTATTTCTGTGGCGTTGAAACCTTGGTTCGTGATTAAACTACCCGCTCTTACTTGCTCAGATGACTCTGGTGCTCTATTAAACAAAGGAGAAGTTGCTTGGGTGCAAATTACATAACTTTTATGATTCATTTATAACTAATGCAGTTTTTATTTCCTAAGTTGAGAAGTTGTTAATTTGTAGGAAAAACATGCATAAAAAACCCACCGATTCCTGTTTTATAAATTTCATTTTTCAAGCTATTTTGCTCTTTCCTCGTCCCTAACACCCCCTTGCCCCTCCTCTCCCCACCCTCACCCCCCCCTCCCCTCTTTGCTTGAGCATATCATATACTGATATTCAATTTTGAGTATGGATTAACAATATGTTTAATCTACAGTATGCAATAATATTGAATGGAAAGTTTGACAATAAATGCTGAAAATTGCACCTGGCACCGATTAGGATGCTATCTAGAATGACATGGAGACGGATCAATGCTGAAAATAGTTAATAAAACAAACAAGTAACTCTAAACACAGTAGAGTCAGAGTTTTAACTATTAGTGTGAGGAGACAGGTAAGTAAATAGAAATTTTTTGGTGACCTGAAAGCCGATCATCTCAATACTGTAAGTTTATCTAAATGTTCAATTTTATTCGCTTTTGACAATGCAAAACCACCCCTGCAACAATGCAAACATCGGTTGCGGAAATGAAGGACGTAACGAGCAGAGGGGGAAACACAACGCTGGATGTTTGTTCAGTTGGCAAAGACCATTTCATCTTTGAGACTTCTGCAAACTAATTTTTTTTTTTGTGAGCTGAAAGCCAAATATGTTTTATCGTTTGGACTTCTTGGTGAACTAAAAATTTTATATGTAACATTTTCCTAACATCGTTGTTAAACAAATCTTAGGCAAATATAAATGAATGTTTGACAATATAACACAGAGGTCTTTTGGGCAGTTTGTTTTATCGAAATTGAAACAGAGTCGCTGCCAAAATATTCCACGAGAACGATCGATCAATTCCATGATGTGGCTTTATGAGCTCACCACTCACTCATTCATCAACTTGACAATGTCATTTAATCTACGTACATGCCTTAGAGGGCTTCATGTAATTTTCAAAAAGGGGTGCAATGTAAATATGCCGTTGGTGAGCACTTTAGTGGGGCACCGATGACACATATATATATGAGGAAAATTTAAGGGCACAATGCATACAAATTATAAATTAAAATTGTGCCTTTAAGATTTACATTTGGTGGTACAGAACTACGTCCTCCTCTACTGACGAAATTTTACAACGTGAAAGAAAAATTTCTGGGCTTCATTTTGCTATCGGACATGTAGCAGAGACACTCTTTACATTGACCATGCACAGCCTACCAAACAAGAACAAAATAACTATATTTCAATGGGCACCACAAAGATTATGAAAAGAAGGGTCAAACTTAAAGGCAAACTGGACCATGATACTCTTCTATTGTTGATTCATGTAGGGTTGGCAAGGATGATAAAGTGAGTCTGTTTTCTTGAGTTTTGAACACCTCAAGAATAAAACAGGGCCAATGGTACTCGATACATAAAAATTGACAAATCTTGAGGAAAATATGTGAACTAACAGAAAGCGTGTTTATCCTCCCATTCTGCAGAGCAGTAGTACTGCCTCCGGCTCACCTCCTTCCCCTCCCCCTCCCCCTTTCCCAACCCATCCACTGGGTTATGAAAGTGAGTGGGACTGCATATGAAACTAAAGCTAGTTCAGTTTTTCCTACTTTATTGCCTCAATGCTGTCATTAAATTGGTTACAGTACTAGTCAAGCCACTACACAAATCCCCTGGAGGGGAATTTATACCTTTCCGTAACCTGCCTCCCGCTGACATACTCTTCCCCTTCAACTCCCACTCCCCCTCTCCCAACCCATCCACTGGGTTATGAAAGAGTGAGTCGGACTGCATATGATACTAAGAATTCTTCAATTTCTCCTACTTTATTGTCTCAATGGTGTCATTAAATTGGTTACAGTACTAGTCAAGCCACTACACAAAATCCCCTGGGGGGCATTTATACCCTTACTGTAAAGCTTCCTAATTTTAATGCCAGTGAGTTTTGTAGTGTTATTGCAGATATTTATATTCACAATAAACTTTATGCAAGCTACATCCAAATCAGGAATAATTGGATAAGTAGAACGATTCATCTCAACCATGACGTAGCAGAATATGCACTGTACATCAGCTGATGGTGTATTATTTTGTTGATGTATTGACTGTATTAACTTGTTTTGGATTTATAACTATTTTTTGGGATAACAATTGTTTTTTGGATAAATTCCACAGAAAGAAACCCTTCTTAAATGCTGTATGTAATTACACAACTCAAACCTAACACATATTTGGAACAAGTTTAATATCACTTTTGAACCTCTAGAACAAAATAATGATGTCACATGTAAGATCCACTTTAAATCTAGTTAAAATACTTCCACACCCAGACGTGTGCAAAACGAAGCCTCAGTGTCTGCTTCAAAAGCTGTAAACGATTATTTGGGAGTAGATCACATATTAACCATCAATTCACATCCTCCATGAAACTATTTCATTCACAAACTCCAGTTTCTATCCTACATTAATTCTTCTTTCTTCTCATATAGTAAACATGTTAAAATAACATTTTGACTGGTTGCTTTAAAGGCATTGAAAGCTCGCCCCAAACCGCGTGCGGCCATCTGAAAAAGTTAACTTTCTGTTGCTTGCAAGGGACGTTTTGTTTGTGTCGCTACAAAATGCAGACAGTAATGAAACGTGATACCTTGTTATCTTTATGCTGGACCTGAGATGTCCATCGCTGTATTGTTTGTATACTGTGCTGTGGGAATTGACCGCAACTGTATGTACTGACTGTACACTAGTGTCTAATTACCGACGGTAGCAAGATGTGTGTGTATTTTCTGGGATCGATGGTGGTGTTTAACACTTCTGTTACACCTCATTCGAATCTAGGTCAAATTACCGGCATTAGACGTTTCTTTTTGCGCGAGTCTTCACACCCTTTAATATGTAAAATTGAATGCTTTGAGAAGCTTACGACAAATCAGTTCCATTGTTTCCACATATCTAGTCTATATACATTTTTGTATTGTAGTAAATGACTGTTTGAAAACTCCACATGGCATGATAGTGCAATGAAACGTTACATGTAAGAGACTGGAAAACGCAAGATACCTAGATTATGCAGACTCCTAACTGCAGGGGCAAATTTTTAATGGTCGTCCGAGATGACCAAATTTCTATTCAGACAACCAAAGTCAGTTGTTGACATCAAATTCTGATGGCACTGCAACTAGCTAAATACCCACAAATAGGTAGGATAATAAATTTGTATCATCCTACATCACTTTGAAATAGAGCAAAAATAGCGATAGGCCTATGATCCTCTTTAAAACGGGAGTCAGTCTTAATACTGGCCCAAAGCTGGTGTTCTATTCACACAACAAGTCTCTCCTACAGTGTATATATTGGTTCTCTGTTATTTTGCTACCTTCTTTCGGACAACCATGATGCCAAATTTGCTAAATTCGGACAACCAACTAGTAAGACCTGGTCGTCTGACGGATAACCAGAAAAAAATGCTAATAAATTTTCAATGGCTTGCCAGTGCTGCATTCTGGACTCATATTCGGACTCAACATTTAGCCTGTATAGTAAATGCCTACCACATTTTAAACAGGATAGTCGGGTGGAATTTTTTATAATTGAATAATGAAAGGGGACCAAAAATCTGTTCTTTATATATTTATATATGTTTTTCTTCAAAATGAAACGTATCCAATTTTTGTACTTCAAAATCATAGTTCCAATTAACCTTTTTTCTGTTTGTGATCGAAACATGCAGATATCTAGGGAACTGCGTGAAGAACCTTAAATTCATTTTTACATCACATGACAGAGAAGAAAAAATCCCAAACCAAACAGACAAATAACCACGAAAGTACAATTAAGCTCAGGTAAAAAAAAAAAGACTTTTATTTTGAATTGCCAGAATCTTGTGGTATCAGACTTGAAAATGATGCGTTCAAAAATAGTCCACCGAAATGACTAAATTTGGATTTAATTACACTTCTAAAAGTTTGCCAATGAAAATTTAAAACATCACTAACATTAAATTTGTGGGACACAATATTTTCAGGTTTGGATTAAATGGATATAACTATAGTGCCCATTTGAATTGGTTGTTAAAATACATACATCTCATATTTAGGTTGAAGGGCCTATAAAAGGGGCATCCAATTAAAGGCATCCAATAACATAACTTGGTCAAAACAACCAAAAATCAGAAAGATTTCACACAATGCAGAATACAACTTAGTTAAATTTCTCTGGAAGAGCTGGTTCTCTTTACAATGATGCACTATGGCAGCAGTTTTCACTTTAACTAGTTTGGACACATCAGCAAACTTTTTTCCAAAAAAAATCAGAAACATCACACAAAAACAGAAACTGTAAAGAGGACATGTCGAAACATGTTATATCACTTTATACCCACACACTGTATTACATTGTACACACCATTACCATGCCGACCTGCATTTAAGTATGGTAACAAAACTTTTTACAATTGGTTCAATACTAGGGATAGCCTGCAAATAAACACTTCTTAGGATTATCAATATTAAATTGTCAGATAGCAAGTTACCAATAACCCATTATATACTGTAAACTGTTTTGTCATTTTGACACATCTTCATATTTTTAGGAAAAATTCAAAGCAAAGATCCAAAGAATTTAAAATGCGACGTAACACGTTGGTGTATTCATCTATCGAATTATTCCAAGGTGCCATGACAGGGTAGATTGGGGGTCATAGCATGTTCTCACCAGCAGCTCAACACAACAGGGGTTAAAAAGAAATATCAAAAAATCACCAGCGCTGTATGGTACCAAGTTTTCAAATTATTCACAGGAAATTTAAAATCTTACTCACAGTGCAAGCACACAACAGTACTTGCCCTCTTCTGCTAATCATGATATTTTCTATAATCGTCTTAAATGCCATATGAGTCAATATCTAGTACTCACTTCACTTCCATTCAGGCGTTGCAAAATAGAAATAACCAATTTTTCTTTTCACGATCTCTTGAACTAAAATTTTCTGGGACAAATTGTTGATGTTATTCAGTAGGCCATCTTACTAATATTACAATTTCTTCTTGTAATTCAATAGGATCATCCAGTTTTTACATACAAATCAAGAAGGTGCATATCCCGCGAGACCCATTCGCTAATTGCACCGTTAGGTTTCTTCTCCGGGGAGAGCGCCCATGCTCGACGGAGCACATCCTCCGGTCACTCTCCTTCTACTGTTTTTTTTCACGTATTTTGGGGGCGGCCAAAAATATTTTAATTTTATCAAAACTTAAAGGCCTCTTTTTCAGACAAATTAGTCTACTTTTTACATACACAACTAAGCGTTCCATCTAAAACAAAAACTAAAACGTCAAAATTACCAAATGGTTTAACAGCTAAACTTCAGATGTGAGTTGAACCTTCTTTCAACTTATTGTGAATATAAGTGAAAGTTCTCTTGGGTTTGGAAGCCATAATTTAGAGCAATGAGGGAGTATATTTAAACGAAACAAAGAAACAATGAGGTTAATACAAGCTAAATGGTCCACAGGTGGACTATTGATATGTTAAGAATTTTTTGCCAATTTCTTCTAATATTTTGCTTAAATCGTAAATTAAAACACAAACCACCAGTAAATATTAGTACAGTACATCAAGATATCAAAGCAACACAATTTTAAAGCAAATTTATGTTCATTTCCAAATTAATGGTAGGGTCACCACCAAATCATTCAAAAAATAGTTTTCTTTTCCAAATATGAATCTAAACTTTCATAATGTTGATTTTCAATCCCAATCCTCCCCAATGCCCCCCCCCCCCCCCTTCTTCTCTCGCTCTCTCTCTTTCACTCCCTAATTAATGGGATACATAAACTCACATGTCCTTGGGTATTCATGTCATTGTAATCATGAATCAAATCAGTCTAGTCCAACTAAAAATTTTACAAACTTTTCCAAAATTTGAAAACTTCCTATGTTTGGTCACCTAAATAGAAAGGCATACTTATCAGGAGGTCGAGGAACAGTAGAAAATGAGGACCAAAACCTTTGAGCAGGTCCACCATAGATATCCAATTACAGAAAAGTGGTCCACAGAAAATGGCACTTCACACTTTGGGTGGTAGAATGGAAAAAAGAGGGCAGTATTCTGGAATGGACCCGGACACCCAAGGAGGACAATGCTAAAAGGTCACCAGGTCACTTTTAAACACGACAGAGCAAGAGTGATTTAGTTGTGAGGAGACAGGTAAGTGCGGAAGGAAATAAATATGTGTGTACTTACTAGGGCTCTATCCTCTCCAAGTGAGAGGAGTCTTGGCATGTCAGAATCCAGTTTGATACCAAACGTAACAGTCCGAATTGGCTTGTAATGTGCCCTGTGTTTACCAAGGTAAGTCCATGGCCAATCGCTGTTTGGCGAGCCAGCTTTGTAGACGGTCACACAAAAGTTGGCATCCTGTGAATAGAAAGAAGCATAATATAATAAGATGTAATTCAATGTAATGTAATGTGTTATAATGTAGTATAATTTATTGTAATTGTATGTGCTGCAATGCAGTGTAATGTACTGTAATGTGAAGTACTGTGCTGTAATTGTATGTGAAATGTTCTGTACTGTAAGGTAATGTAATGTACTACTGTAATGTGCTTCAATGTAGTGTAATGAGTTCTGTAATGTAATGTAATGTGCGTAATGATATGTGCTATAATGTAATGTACTATAATGTAATGTAATATCATGTAATGCAATGTATGATAATAAATGAAAGGAAAAACAAACACGGTTTAATGGTACCACAATTCAGTGAAAGCTGCATTACTCTGTGTAATCTTTTAGATCACCTCAGCAGAACACTGAGAATGTGTATTTTTCAACGTTAACAGCACAGCCTGAATAGAGAACATATGGCCGGCCATGTGATGAATAGATAGACAACAATGAATTTGCAAAATTGAAAATCAAAAGGAGTTTTACAGAATAATTGTTGGCTAGCATGGCACCCGAATGAAGCAATAGACTCTACTGTACCAACTGAGCTATGGTATCCAGATGATCTCTAGTTGCATTATGAGGGGAGGGGGAGGGGAGGGGAGGGGGAGAGGAGGGGAGGGGGAGGGGAGGAGGGGGTAATGATGCTGGACTGAAACCACACACCTACAGCTTTTAAACACTGCCCACCTACTTCCTCAACAATAATAAGAGGAAGAAGGAAAAAATAATAATAATAACAGCAACATCAACAATAATAATGACAATAAAAATTAAAATATCAAATGCCAAAAAAAATGACTTCTACATCAAGTAAACTGGATGGAATGAATAGATTTTGAAAAGTGAAAGAAACACAAAGAATGTTTTTATTGACAGTGTTGGTTCAACAAAGGAAACGCTACCTTTCAGGAAATACTTCAGTGTTCACACAGTGTACTTTGCTTTGGGTGCATTACAGAGAGGGGAACAGAAAGGTCCCCTAACTCCCCCCCCCACCCACCCACTCCACTCCCATCCCAAAACACACACAGAAAACTATCACAGACCTCATGTATCAGACTTGTACAGGCTTTATACTTTACTGAAAACTATTGAATGGATTTGTACTTTTCTGTTTAATCTCCTTTCTTCACCGAGCGACTTGCCTGATTTCGTATAATAATTCAAACAAACCTGACATCAGTGACTTTCGATATATATGTGTTCACCGATATCTCATGAATAAAAAATTTGGTCATGTTACCGAAGGCAAACAGTAAGTAAGTCCACTGGGTACAGTGTCAAAAACTATTTCATGTTGCATAGACATACAGAATCTTGAACAGCCAACTTACATCCTTTTAAACTCGTGGAAACTTAATGCACTTAATATGGATAGTTCCAGCTTGAAATTTATATTTGAAGGATGAAAAGGAAAATATTCGAAGCATCCCTGACGATGAAATTTGCATTCAATTCCCTCTATGTGCATCGTTTACGGGATAACCACATTTGAACTTGACACATTTTTTTTTTAACCAAAACTGAACTTGAAGCAAACTGGAGCAATGTCATACATGCACACTGACAAATTTGTTTGATGGTTTTTCTTTCAAATTTAATGCAATATAACTTTTCTTCTCTTTTTTCTTCAAAATTTGGTATGCATTAACATACAAACTACATCCATTGGGGGGTATGGTTTAACTTCACATCCCCTAAGGCAAAGTTAGAGCCATCATCTAAATCAAGTGCAAAACACTAAGGGATGAAACTAAACATGTTGCTGTCAGTATGCAACTATGACATCGCATAATATGGTACAAAACTGTAACAATTTTGACTATCAATGTGTCGAAAACACAACGTAGGAACTGCATTCGAATTTCACCAGGATGCTAAGGAATTGGATCTTCTTTTCTATTTATAGTCGAAACTGTTGCCTCAAACTATGCTTGGACATTTGTACACTTTACAGAAGAAGCAGTATTTCATAATGTCACTTAATCAGATTTCCAACAGGTGGTTTAATACATTAGAAAAATCATCCTTTTCAACTACCACCAGAATTTACATCTCAACACAAAACTTTTCACTTTTTACATTTTTCAGGAATTAGTTCTGAGAAAAACTTTGCAGAAGGTTTCGGTTCAAAATTATTAATATTATTATTATTACACCGGTGCTTATATAGCGCAAAATCCCAGGGTTCAATGCGCTTAACAAGGCATATACAAAATACAAAAATACAATTGAATACACTTAACCATAGGTTTTGTTTGAAATAAAACTAATCATGTGAAATGATAAACGCGTTAACGCATTATTAAAGACGAGTACCTTTTTCGGCAGATGCACTCTCCAAAATGTGCAACAGGTTGATGACTTTTTCTGCCATCCTCTCATTCATCATCCAAAAAATCCAAAGGATAATTTTTTTTGATCATTGGCTCTTTTCTAATTAAGCCTGCATGACTCCTACCAAGTTCATATCGTTTCCAATTTTTACTGAAGAAGGGCATGACTTTCTACCTAATCAAAATCACTCACAACAACAGCTTGAAATCTCACCAGCCAAATTGAAAAGTGCACAAATAGTCTGATGTCACCCAGGAGACAAACTATGGACTACTCAATAAACAACAACAAAAAGAGAAGAAAAGCAAGAATTCCCCTTCCCCCCTCTTCCCTGCCCTTCCCTGCCCTTCCCTGCCCTTCCTTACATTCTTTCTTTTTTGTCTTTTGGACCAATTTTGTTTTTTTATCGAAAAGTGCTTTTATGAGTTCATACAATCTCCAGTTGCTTCTTAGGAAGGTATCTGCAAACCGTCACATTTATAATCAGGAAATGCTGTTAATGCAGCATTAATTGGTTGGTGGTGAGGAGATCGGGCCTACCATGTCAAATCATGTTTGATATTTAGTTTGACAGATACCATACATGTCAGTTTGAACCAAGAGAGACGACTCGGGCAAGGTATGTCACGTACACAGAGAAATAATAATTCTGTGCTGCCAGGACAAGACATGATTTTTGACAAAAAATGGAACAGAAGAGAAAAAAGCAAAAGAATAAGGAGCAATGATTGCAGGAGTAAAATTTATGGCAGCAGGGTTGGGAAAAGGTCTGACAAGGTTCTTGGAAAAATGAAAAAATAAATAAATAAAAAAATGGAAGTACTAATTAATAGTAAACTTAATATGAACAAAAAAACGAGAAGTATTACAAATCGTAAATATCAGTGGCATGTTCGACTATTCTTTTCATGTAGTGAGAAGTGCACTTTTGTATTAGGAGTGCTCGTTTGTCCGCTTCGTGAATAATGGCAGAAAATCGCTGCTCCGTACAGTTGGCAAAAGTGTTCCTCAGACATTCGTTAAGATTTCCTCGTGTGATTTACAGCAAGTTTCAAGGCAAGACAAGCAAGTAAATTTCCTACAAATTGAACAGACTACACAGTAACCCAAAAAATATGCTAAAATGGCCACAAAATTTTAAATATTTATGACTGTTTTATTGTCAGCAGTTTTGGGAATACCTTTTTACATAGAAGGTAATGACAAATTATTTGTGTTCATAAAAGCAAGAAAGAAATATTCCTTGTTGACATAAACTAACACAGAAAGTTTGGTACTGTCCAGCCATGTTCCATTTTGCTTCACAGTATATTCCCTTTGCGAAGGTAATGCAATAATTTAAATTTAAAATTAAAAATTGAAAATAATGGAATCTATTGTGTTTAGTTCATTATCATGTCATGATACTTATTTATGTAACATTTACTCAAGGCACTCATGCGGCGCTATGTGAAATCTCTGTGACGGTTTGGAAGGTGTCAGTGAATTTATCGACATTTATTTTGCAAGAATTAAAGCAGACTTTTTCCAAAATTAAAATATATATCTGTTGTGGCATTGATACAAGAACTAACAATATACTCCCTAAAAAATACATATCCATTGTGGCACTTATATACAACAACTAACAATATAAGTTCCTAAAATATATATATATATATATATATGTGTTGTGGCATTTATTTTATACAAAACTAACAATATACT
>JAIPMN010004605.1:0-10469 GCA_020650975.1 Apostichopus californicus
CCCTTAGACCCCTCCCCCATGTCAGTCTCCAGCAAAACACCCCCCATGAACAAATCCTGGCTACGCGCCTGTCTCACACTACGAATGCAACATGTTGTAGCCTTAGTTACGTTATCTCTGGTTACGGACTTTTTCTACAGGTCGTGACTAGAGTGAAGCAAGCAAATATGAATATGAATATTTAAAACCCACATAAAATGAATAATTCATAATTCATCCCTGGCTGTACTCCAACAACAAAAAGCGCCGGCCGCGCGTATGTTTTACCTGCGTTAGAAATAAAAATAATTATGCCCCTGTAGTTTGCAACGTTAACGTACCAAGCAAATGTATTTTAAATTAACCCAATCATGCACATAATTTGGTACCATTTTGCAGCTAACCACCACACGTTATCCCCTTAGATGGATCCTTTCCACCAGGGCACCGATCGTCAATAAACCAACCGACCACCCTGGATCTGCCAGTGTTCTTCCCTGGCCAAATTGAAATGCCTTCTAGCAGTGGCATGCACTAAAATGGTGATAAGGGGACATGCCCCAACCTCCCTATCATTATTTATGGTGCAAATGTATCTCAGAAAGCACCATTTGGGTCCTCGCCACCGACCCTCAATGACCCCAGGTCCACCCTCCTCCTTCATAAAAATCATTGATTCGGCTCTAGCCCTTTCATAAAGTTTCACGCCACTATCTGAAGAAATTCTGTGCATGCGTCCTGCCTTCAGGCATCCCTCGTTATTAACGATGCACTCTGGCTTTAGCTGATTGGGTGGAGCATATAAATACTTCAAATATTGGACTGGTGTTTTCTTTTTATTTGGGAGTCATTTGAAATGTTAATGATGTGAGTTCAAGCTGCATTATGCATTAAACTATCCACAACGTAGCTTGACAAGTTATTAGACCAGTAAAGGAAGAATAAGGTAGGCACATCTGCAAATATAACGTATTACTCTAGTCCACCGAAACTGAACCAGGAACTATGAAACAACAAGGCACTAAAAGTTTTTGGAGAGTTCAAAATGAAACTATAAAACGTTATCTTTAATTTTGTGGGACACACAATTTTCTGGGTTGGTATGAATGGGATATTAATAATTCCCTCATTACCAGACAGTAAAATGGTAAACAATGGAATAAACTTCTTACAGTAGGTAGACTGATGTATATCTAATAATGTGAGATTATCTCTTGGCTAGGCCAGAATAAAGCAATCTAGCAATCCAACACAAACTTCCACCTTTAGTCACACTCAGTGCTGAATAGTAAAGTGAAACTAAAATAAAGAAAATAAACTCAAACGATTTTGCCTAACAAGGTAACAATCCATATTATACTTTAATATGTGAGGTGTTACATTAGTTGTTATGTATGCCTTGATCTTCCTCCACAGTGTGGGTAAAAATGATAGCAAGTTAACTTTGTCTGTCTTTTATTCCAATTTTTTATTCAATTACATATAGCTCAATGAATCAAACCAAATCAAGTAATATACAAAAAATTAAAAGACAAAATGAGGTGGGCAGGGTCAGAAAAGTTGCAAACAATTGACCCAACTTCATTAAGATGTAATTTTAAAGTTTGACTTCAGGCCACACAAGATTATGATACTATGCCGCAAGTCTTCAAACAACACAGCTACAAAAGAGGTCTGTTGTAACAACATTCAGAGTAACATGGCAGTGTAACTTCAGAATCTTGACATTCTTTCCCACAAATTTATCTTCTAGAATCCCTCTGAAGGCCTATATATGTCCAAAATGACCCCCCAAAAAATTGTAAAATGGTAGAAAGGTATGTTATCTTCCAGCTATCAGTCACACAATTTGCCATGTAACTTTAAAGACACGAAACATGATTATTAGCTGAAGAAATCTAAATATTATTTCCACCCCAAATTAGAAAAATTATGATGATTGGTGATATTGTAATGGGAAGGTAAGTTCCAGCATAGAAGTCACACGTATCTTGTGTGCGGCATGAATTTCTCCATCTTCTCCGAAATAATAAATGAGGCTGGATTCCAAGGCTTTAAAAGTACGTAATTCGCTTAGTTCGCCGATGACAGAATTAATTCATCTCTGAATCATATGCACAGGTAGTATTCCCAGACTCTGTTACTTGATCGTCTGGGTCAAGCAAGCAAATCTTTTCAGGGTTTGTAGAAATGACCTAGTGACTCCAAAGTACATCATTGCTAAGCTTTACAAAGGGTGGGGTATTAGGATTATTCATCTCTTCACTATATGTTGAGGAATTCCGAGACCTCTTAGTGCTTCGTCACTCAGCTTACGAACGGACGGATTAAATTTCAATATCCGCCTCCATGCTATAGTTACCAGACTAGGCACACACACCCAGATAAAGTTTAGTTTATCAGTTCTTTTGGATCCATTTTGAGTTATGACACCTCCATGACAATACAAACAGCCTTCCTGGAATACGATGTGAAAGGGACAAAAGAGAAACTGTGTGATTAAGAAGTGATTAAGAAAATCAAACATCATGACAATAAAGAGATAACTATACTATTGTCATATTACTGAGGATGCTCTAAGTCACATCCTCCAAGAAGAAGAAGAAGACTGCCCTCACCTTCAGTGATTTATGAGATTGGTTAATATATAGCTGGCTAAAATCAGGGTGACTAACTTAAATGTTAAATGTGACTATCTTGAATGTTAAATTCTACGACTTTTCTATATTCAAATTAAAAACTCACATGATATATTCATAGCACATTATCATTATTTATCTTGGGCAAATTTACGTGCAGAAAGAGGACCTTTCTATTTTCCATGACTTTTTGACGTTTTTCCTTTTTTTTTATCACTTTTCCAGACCTGAAGCATGCTCAATCTAACAACAAAGGGTTGAATTTGCATTTGTAACAGTTAATCTGATGAGATCCTTTTGATATTTTGACATTTGGACCGCTGCTGACCCCAAATGCCCTTCGACCTCGACCCATGTGGTTCTTGTACTCACTATAAGAAAGACACATGCCAAATATGAGCTATGTGATGTAACCTATCTTGGGATATCATGTTTACAAGGTTTGTGTTTATAGGCTTTACAAAGTAAGGCTATCCTACCATGCATATATGAGCTCTTTGATGTTTAGGTTCTAGAGATTTTCACATTTTCCTGCCTGCTGACCCCAAATGACCTCAAACCGAAACAATTAGGTACTTGTACTCATTATAGGGAAGCCACATGCAAAATATGAGGACTGCAGAGGTTACCAATCTTGAGATATTGTGGTTACAAGCACATCCACACATACTCCCCCGCCCGCCCCCCCCCCCCACCCCCGAAAAAGGCCAACTTGACTGCATAGGTTACTTGTCTGCCTATGGCAAGTAACCAAAAGTTGATTTTCCAACTTCCATTGCTTGCCATGCCACGCCACGCCACGCCACGCCATGCCACCCTCCCCTTACCTCTACTAGCAGTAACACCCAATGTAGTTAGTAACAGTTTGATAAATATGTAACTCTTCGTCGAATGAAACTTGTATAATTTAATTTTCAACATCTAACAATCTGCCAATATTGCACAAAAGAGCATAAAAAAACGCACAAACGTGATATTTTAAATGCACCTATTACAAACAGTGTAAAAGAATCTGATATTGAAAACCTTACAGGCGTTATTGCTGACGAATGAAAGTAAACAGGTTCGGGTAGTCTTGCGTCTAGTTTCGTCCACTGTAACGTGTCTATGCTCAGTCTCCATATGTCGTCAAATATTCTCCTGCCGTTGAAACCGCCTGTGATATATCCATCTGTAAGGAAGAAGAGGGGAACACAGTCATATTTAGTCAACAGAATTTCAAAGAAGCAACACTAAATTTCTGTGAACTGGAAAATCAGTTTTCATTCATCCGCCAACTGGAATATGATTTTTTGATCCATCAGTACACGTGGAAATGTCTGTCAACACCTGTGATCTTGAGCAGAACGGATATAAATGGGAGAAGAAAAAAAATGATTTCTGATGCACCATTGGTACACCTGCAACGAAATAATTGTCAGACATGTATGTGGCAATTTTTATGGTTTCCATAACAACCAAAGGCTTTCTAGTTTCCTCCAAACAGAAGTTTCTAATTTCTGATTTAAACTTGCTTACTATTTCCCAGTTGACAACATCCGTGACATCTCCTCTTTGTAGGGAAGCCGTGGACTGGATCTGCTAAAGTAATTCTGTTTTTCCATTCATAGAGCTTTGTGTTAAATACATGGATCTGTGGAAGAAAGAAACACAAACAAATTGTAAATGTGGGAGTGAGAAATGTATAATCTTAAATGTGACCAGATGTTCCAACCCCGGGACTCCATGTGCAAACCCTGGATTAAAAATTGTCCCCAGATTTACTGACTGTCCCAGGAATATCCCTGAATGTGTAAAAAGGTCCTGAATAATTTCAATTTTTTACTTGTTTGGATTTCTGTACATACAAACAGCTTGAATGTAAGCTATGATTGTGTATTAGGCCTACAACTACGTAAAGGTAACTAAAAACGTTAAATAACTTCACAGCCTGTAAGTCACGTGGTAAACATCTTGTTACACTCAGCTGCTTAGTGATAAGTACTGAAGGAGACACTACCAGTTACCTTCAAGTTTTTTTTGTTTTATACTGGAATTTCCATTTCCTGTCTAAAATTGTAAAAATCAAAGTAGGAGTTCAAAATGGCTTATTTGTGACAAAGCCACAATTATCGCCTTTTTTCTTGTTCTAAACGAGAGCCTTAACAGACCAAACCAAATGACTGGCACTCACTGTCTCCAGGGCAAACGCATGAAGGGAAGTTCCTCCTCCTATGACATAGAGATTCTCTTCGTCTGACAGCATCTCGTGTCTGTAGCGCGGATAAGGTACATGATCGTCATTCAACTGCCCCTTGACTAGCATGGTGATGTGCTTTTCAAAATCGAAACATTTTTCCCACACCCCTGTCCTGAGATCTGTTTTGTGTACATTTGCAGAGTAGTCCCAGCCGCTGGTTCCTCCAAACACAAAGAGGTTGGGACCCGTAATTGACATTGCCTGCGAATAGATTTCAAATATTTGAAAAAAGAGATAAAACATTTTTGTGTTTTGTATCAAAATAGTCTCCAAAAAGACAAAAACTTCTGATCAGCTTGTTGCAGCTTAATGTGTCAAGAGGTACTACTCAATAATTTGCAAAAAAGTTTGGCCTCATTTCAAAAACATTTATGAAAGGAGAATTATGAAAAACCCATCAACTTCCTACTAGTAAGGTATTAAACAGACTTACTACTCTTTTTGCTTTTCACAATGCATTTATAACAATTTTTGTAATGAGCCTACAATCAATATTATAATGATGAAGCATTTACAATCGGATTTATATATCAAAATCAGTGCTGCAGTTGCAATAGCATGGTGAGAAAATAGCGAGTGTATTAAACAGAAGTCATGAAATAATCATAGAATATGTAATAGCATTAATGAGAGAATACAGAAACATAACTTGGTCTCTGAAATAAAAAGAAACCAGAGTTCAAAGAAACTTATAATGCAAATTCAAATTCTGGCTACCTAAAGAAAGCTTAAATAACTTAAAAGAACCATCCTTATTTGCATACATATCCATATAGAAGAGAGGTTCCTAATCAGTGTCTGACATTATAAGACTTACTTGGCCATAAGTGCTCTCTGGTAATTGCTTAGACCCTGACATGACACGCCATCTATTGTCTTTGATGTCGAAACAATAGAGGGAAGAACTTTTCTGGAACCCAAACGGGTATCCAGTCCCTCCATACAGGACAATGATGTCACCACATCTGACCATAGACATGGAAGCCAATTGGAAAGGTGTCGTTCCACGATTCTGTATCAGTTGCCATGATTGGTCATCAAAGTTAAACTTCCACATCTATTAGGAAGACAGGTGGTAATAAGAAGCAAATTATATTTTGTTGGACCATACACAGTCAACCAACAGACATTGTTGTTTGACTGTGAAAGTCAATTGAAGTTTGACCATGAGTGAGTGACCTTGCTGTTTAATTTATAGTTATTTGGAAGTTTGTATATATATATTCATTTCTATGACCTGTTTTATCCCAATTATAAATAGTACACCAACATGCCTATGTCAATTCTTCATGCAATACTGATAGGTGGATTAAATATCATGTTAGGACGTAGCGGAATGCAAAGTATTGATCTTTTTTATTATAATCAAGTTACAAAATAGTGACTAACACTTTGATTACCATCTTTATGCAGTTGAAGAGTGGGACACTGCATCCAGTTAGAGTGTTACAAAGGGGAGAGGATGTCCTAATATCATGAAATAGCTAAATTAATGTTAGTGTTAGTACTTGGTTTGCTTTACAGGGTTTATAATGGGGCCATCAATCTTGCTAGAAGTTTTCAAAGAGTACTTTCCTGGAGGTCTTTACTCTCCAAATTGTTCTCAGACATTTTCAAGGAACACACGAGATGGCTGAATGTCCCTGTGAGGAAAATTTCCTCGAAGATTGTAATACCAACAGTTTAAGAATTTTGACCAAAGGTGACCAGATTTGAATAATCTAGCATACGTGGGGCCAAAACAGCATATCTTTAAGTCTGCTTCTCCCAAGTAACACAAAAACTCATCAGGAGAACAGATATCCCTGCAATACTTTACCTCGTTGAAAAATGGATTATATAAGGTAACTCCTTATCCCTGCAATTCTTTACCTCGTTGAACAATGGAGTTGAACAATGGATTAAAAGGTAACTCATTATCCCTGCAGTGCTTACCTCTTTGAACAATGGATTATAAGGTAACGCCTCTCTATGGTCAGGATTGTATCCGCCATAAATGTAAAGATTCTTGTTATTTGCTACAGCAGCATGACCACTTCTTGCTGAAGGCATACCTTTGTATGGCTTGTCTAGATACAAGAAAGAGGGACCAAAGGTTAGTACTAGTTTCTTTTTAAAGGTAATTGTATTGTGTCTAAACAACTACTGAAAGGAATGACAATGTGTAAAGTTGTAAACTATGAATAAGCATCAGTTTCAAGTACCCTCTTGAGATTACAAAACCAAACAAGACTACATTCTGAACTGCTTCACAAAAGTTTTTTTTCAAAAATATGTGGAACTAGTTAGAAAGCATAGTGTGCTCAGAAGACACACATAAATTGTTAGTTCACAAATCCCACAACAAGTCGAGGAAATAAAAGCAACAATGTCACTTGTCTCGTTTGGATGTATATAAGAAGTATCCCTATTATATATCATTTTTCTACATAACAAGTGTCTGTGTTTTTAATTAAAAAGCACCTTGTTGCTGCAAATTAAACGAAAAAGTGCACTCAAGAAGTGCTCTTTTGTTGAAAAGATTTCCCCAAACTGGAATTTTTGGTGCTTGGTATGTTTGAACACTCACTGTGGATCCATTTTGTAAGAATGTCTTGTGTGTTGTGTCTTGCTCCTGGATATCAAATAACATGCCCCAATGCAGTAACCCTCACAGTTTGCACCCCACCCATACTGTACCACATTTTGCCCTCCCTTTAAGCAGTTCAGATGACATCCAACAATTGATGGTAACAACTAGTTTATGGTTTCACAACCCTGATAGGAAACTATGCTCATGATATATGTCACTACATATATGAATGCCCTCCTAGCCACAAAATATACTGTATAATCTTAAATTCCATAGAACTAAGTATTTTTTTTTTTAACTTTTGCAGGCTTATATGATTATATCATGAAGAAGAAATCACATTTATATGTCTTATTTGTTAGGTTATCTGGTTTTTTTTTTTTTTGGGGGGGGGGTTCTTGTTTTAGGGTTTTCTATTTTTCTTTGATGGGAGTACTCTATTCGATTAAGCCCACAAGGGTTTCTTAGTTTACTTCCTTTCACATATTTTACTTATTTGCAGTTATATTGTCTTGTTTACCCAGTATTACTATGTGTTGAAACAATAAAGGTCGTTTGTAGCTATACGGCTATACATATTTACGATATGTGCAGTGTCTCTAGTACTTAGTGTATCTAGAACGTTTGATCTCATCTGCTGATACAAAAATGCACACTAATTAATGCAAATGCAATCTAGCTGAAGCAGAGTGCTACTTACCCCGCTGCTGGGGTAAATGGGAAAATGAATCAAGTTGTTTCCCCGGCTACCTTTCAATTAAGTTGAATTTACTGCCTTCATTTATCCTCAGGCACTAACTTATGGGGCAAAACATGTTAATTTTTTTTGGTATTATTCGGCAGCTGTTAACAGTGGAATTCCAAATATTAGCAGAGTCAATTCTCATCACCACAGTTTCAAATTGTGGATGTAGTTTACAGTATCTTGTAGCTAGCTACTGCAATAAGCCAAATGTGGTGTATTATCTAGCCTATAGAATATTCTCAGTGGAATTTCTTTGAAGAACGAAGAAGTCTTACAGTTCTGAGTTAGACTACCTGTTGTTAATGTTAGTCACCAATGTTTCACAGAATGTAATGTGAAATACCCAACACTTTGAACCCTAATTTGGCACTCCATCTAGATTTTTAAGGATATTCATATTTCTTCCTGATTGAATTTGACTGACATATGCTATCGAAATCTCGCGTAACTACTGCTGTATGGAACCCATCCTTCTAGGCCTAGGTGCTATTTTATGTCTGACGTCAGGATCCTAGACCTACGTCTTGGGCTAACTACAGTAACCTACAGTAGGCCTATGCCTAACGTTATGCCGAATGCCTATTTCTAAGTTTCAAACTTAGTGTTACTTAGTGTAAGGACTAACTTAAGTTAGTCACTAGGACTCTCACCAGGTTTGGAAACTAGCGAAACTGTGAACACTTTTCCAATAGTTACGGAAAAATTATAATTGTCTTCATCCATTCTTGTGGTAGATCTGCATTTCTTGTTAACTTACATTTAGTGGCAATAAAAATGACTTATTTCTTAGCCTGGGCCTAACTTGGACGATATCACTAGACTAGTCATCGCCGTACACATATCAATTTCGATGAGACCAGTTGTAAAAGCTGTAATATCGTATGTGTCTTGATCATACGCATACCAGTTACACGACATAAAACGACTAATCATGGTTGATTCTTCCATCGCTTACATGTGTTGTCATCTCTTCTTTCATGTCATGGCGAGCACTACAACAGATAAGACCCTCATTGAACTATCGGACTAAAAGTTAAAATCGCCAGTATCCGCTTCAAAGACTTGGAAGGTCAATCGACTTCAAGTATGGACACATTCTTTGGTCCCGGATTTGTGGGGCCTAATATTGTTGGAACTATTTGAGCCCATTTTGGGGCAGGCGCGTAGCCAGGATTTGTTCATGGGGGTGTTTTGCTGGAGACTGACATGGGGGAGGGGTCTAAGGCGAAAAAATGGAATTTTAAGGCCTCTAGATGCAAAATGGTGCAATGTTTGAGCTCAAATCATGCAAAAGAATATTGATAATTATTTTGTGGAATAATTCTATTCACATCAGAAAAATGTAACCCTATATAGACTCAATTATTGATACAAGGAAAATGTGAACCTAAAGAGGCTTTCTCAATATATATAATTTACAAGCAACTAGGTTCAACTTCAACTCAAAAGTTTGAACTGTAACTTGGGGAATCAGAGATAAAAAGATCAAGGGAATTGCGGACCAATAGAGTTCCGCCTTCGTTTGGACTGTAGAAGTCTGTTGACAAGCAAACTGGGAACCCAAAGAGTTAACGGTACTCTCACATCATTGATTTTGGCATAGTTTGGTATTTGGTATATTGGGTTCTCTTAGAGTCTCACTAAAAGTAAAGCTAAAATCCCATTAGTGAGGCCCGGAGGAGGGCGCGATAATTATCACTAGCGTATCTCTCCAAGTCACTGGTGTTTTCTGCATATATTTTTTGGGGCGCTTGGGCCATGGGGGGTGTTTGAACACCCAAAACACCCCCTTGGCTACGCGCCTGTTTTGGGGGATAAATGTTTAGTGGCAAATAGATCTTGTATTACCAATCGTATGAATACTGTTCTATCAAATGGATTTTGGGGACCCAGATTACCTACATGTACCATGCTATTAACCAACAACTGTATACTAGCTTAGGTTGGTTATTGCAATGTAAAAACTTTTATGTTTGACCCCATAACCTCATTAATATTCATAAGATCGGCGCCAAAAACACCCAGTTGGGACATTTTTTTCGATACTGTACTGCCATGTCCCTCTTCAGAGCACTCGTATTGTCAGTGTGAGCATTATGAACATCATGTTGATATCAGATAAAGGTTACCCTTACCGAAATGCCAGATCTGGCTTTATATCTGGTTTAATCTGGCCAGATAAAGTATTATCTGGCCATATAAAGCCAGATATAACTGGATATAGAGTCAATCCAGATGTGCAGATAAAGTTTTATCTGGCCATATAAAGCCAGATATAACTGGATATAGAGTCAA
>JAIPMN010004607.1:0-19866 GCA_020650975.1 Apostichopus californicus
TGTTGTATTGTGTGCATAAATCATGTTGTAGTGTGTGCATTCATATTGTTATATTGTGTGCATTAATCATGTTGTAGTGTGTGCATAAATCATGTTGTAGTGTGTGCATAAATCATGTTGTAGTGTGTGCATAAATCATGTTGTATTGTGTTCATTCATCATGTTGTAGTGTGTGCATTCATATTGTTGTAGTGTGTGCATTCATCATGTTGTAGTGTGTGCATTAATCATGTTGTAGTGTGTGCATTCATATTGTTGTATTGTATGCATTCATCATGTTGTAGTGTGTGCATTCATATTGTTAAATTGTGTGCATTAATCATGTTGTAGTGTGTGCATAAATCATGTTGTATTGTGTGCATTCATCATGTTGTAGTGTGTGCATTCATATTGTTGTAGTGTGTGCATTCATCATGTTGTAGTGTGTGCATTAATCATGTTGTAGTGTGTGCATAAATCATGTTGTATTGTGTGCATAAATCATGTTGTAGTGTGTGCATTCATATTGTTATATTGTGTGCATTAATCATGTTGTAGTGTGTGCATAAATCATGTTGTAGTGTGTGCATTCATCATGTTGGAGTGTGTGCATTTATATTGTTGTAGTGTGTGCATGAATCATGTTGTAGTGTGTGCATGAATCATGTTGTATTGTGTGCATTCATCATGTTGTAGTATGTGCATGAATCATGTTTTAGTGTGTGCATGAATCATGTTGTAGTGTGTGCATTCATCATGTTGTAGTGTGTACATGAATCATGTAGTGTGTACATGAATCATGTAGTGTGTACATGAATCATGTAGTGTGTACATGAATCATGTAGTGTGTACATGAATCATGTAGTGTGTGCATGAATCATTGTGTAATGTGTGCATGAATCATGTAGTAAGCATCTATCATGTCAGGTATTGTACTTCCCATATCTTATTGGTATTTTAAGGTGGCTTGAAGTTTGTTGTTGCCCAGACAATATTCAACTTCTAACCGGACTGACTCCACATACATGATCCATGTTCTGCAATGAAAAGTCAGTAAAATTGATCTCTTTATCAAAAATGGCATAATTAGCCAGTACTTTATACATTTAGCTTCAACAGTTGATGACAAAGAACAGTTTCAGACTTGATTCTTATCCTAATTTAAGCTAGGCTAGATACCTCTGCTAAAAGGTTGTGGTAGCTCTTAGAAAGGTGAACATTGAGGTTACAGTCGCTTTGCAAAGAAGTGGATTTTCTCAAGATTTAGAAATCCATTTTACCATTAAAAAACCAGACAAGCAAATTAATTTCTGTTCAAGCATACATCTGCAGAGAGAAATTAAGCTACAGCACATATTTTGTGCTTGCAGAATGTTGCCATTTTATTGATAAAATATGCCACATGTTACCAGAGCCACTTGTGTGATTTGTGGAATAGTATGTTTCATACTAATGCAATCAAGTAGCCCCTTCCACCCAGTTAGCAGGTGTAATTAGGTGATGATTAATTGTATCAATTAATGACAACATAACACCTCCACCTAATTATTGTGCGGTGTAGCTTACTGTTAATCTTGGTATTATAGCAACACACTTTTTAAAGTTTTTCATTCTGTTGTGACAAGAGTGCAGCAACTAGTTATTTGCATAGCAGGAGATGGTATGTTGCACACATGTTTATCAACAGATTATGTGATATTTTTATTTTCAATCCAAAACATATCATGTATGAGGTACATTTTTGTAGTACCAGTCAAAGCAGATATCTGTCATGGTTGTAGTTGTGACTTATTTTTCAGTTATATTGGAGACTTTTTTACAAGTAGTCTGTTACTCTGTTCACCATCTTCATCCCAATGCAGTATTAAAATATATTACCCTTTAAAAATGAGAGAGACAGTGTTATTAGCTGTGGCTTACCTTCTTTTAAGCTCTGAATTCCTTTATCTGTAAATTAAGCAAATATCGTACATTTAGAAAGTTGAAATTGATTTTCAGTTCAATAAAAAGATTTGTGTCATTATAGAGAAGATGACCAGGAATAATTTATTTTGTACCGACATTACAAAATGTAAATTTACAGATATGGAGAAATTGCCTTACAAGTGCTAATACATACAGCAGTTTTATACACAGGAACCAGATAGTACTATAAGCCACATAACTCGGAGCTTCAAGACTGCTTCTCAAACTCAAAAACTGAAATATTCCTTGGAATAAGAAATAATTAGATTTTTATTTTGGTCTTTTCATTTCACAGAACTCCTTGCCAGATTTTATTAAGATGAATGCAGTACAGAATGACACAGGTCTTTGCAGCTATGAGGGTAAAAACAGCACCCTTACTCCTCTTTACTATGGTGGAATTCCTCAAAACATTCTTTACAATGTCATCTTCTGGGTGGTGAGTTGTTCCAGCTTTGTATAATTATCATATCTTGTTGATCATATCTGATGTAATAAGCTTTGAAACAAACTTATCATAATATATATATCTTG
Organism: Apostichopus californicus; assembly: GCA_020650975.1. NCBI lineage: Eukaryota > Metazoa > Echinodermata > Holothuroidea > Aspidochirotida > Stichopodidae > Apostichopus > Apostichopus californicus. The sequence continues at coordinate 2,479 of JAIPMN010004607.1, forward strand.
CTGCATATTCTCATCAGTTTCCAGAAGGGACATATATATGTTCCTCTGTAGTGCAGGCAATGTAACACTTACTGTAGACAGGGAGTTGTTATGTTCCATAACAACTCCCTGCTGTAGACCATTGATTCAATACCCATCCTGCATCTGGATGTCTTGTCCCTAACTAAGATATGGTTGATTGAATGTAAGTAATCTTCACTGCATGGCTGAATCCTCCCTTACACCAAGACGGAGGTCTGCGATGGTCTCATGGGAGATATTCTTCATAAAGCTTTACTTTCCTACTACAAGTACATTTCGGCCTATATCTTCTTGCTGATCCATCTTTTAATTGTCATACATTTGGATGGTTTGCTTAGCTATGTATGTTGAATTTCATCAAAACGGTTTGTAGAAATGTGTTTTTTTTGGCTTAAATAAATCATTAAAAATTTAAAATATTGTAAGAAAAGTCATTTTCGGCTCATTTACCATGACGGCATGTTCCACTATATGCTGTTGCCAGATGCAATCATGGTATTACCAAAGTTATCTTTTGACATACAATATGCTATGAGGTTGTTCTTTAAATTTTCTGTAATTTTGTTACAGTACATGCGAATACTTTTCAACCTCCAGATTATCTCTTACCAAACCACTGAGTATCGCACCAATCCAAGATTGTAAATAATAAAACTAAGAAACCCTCCTAATTTTTCATCCAGTCAAGTTTTACTGAAAAATTAATAGTAGTAATGCTTCTCTTGTCTGAAATGATTTCATCCTGGGTAACAGTTGTTTCCTTACCAATTGTCAACTCTGCTGATGATCACATGACCTAATACATATGCAATGGTTGCTCTTTATTCCCAATTTTCACAGCATTTTGTCAACGGGACGGACATTCCTTTAAATTAATTTACTGTATAATTTTGATATTGTTTATGAAGTGTTCTGCATATATCCATGATGCAAATGTATGCATATAAATTCTAGGGTTTGCACATACTTGAGCTCCCTTTGCACCTTGAGTGCCCTTTCTGGGTGGATATCTGAACATTATAAATCTTTGTTATTATTGTTATTATTATTGTTATTATTATTATTATTACTGTATTTGGTAACATAAATTCAGTTTTGCAATGTTTATGGTATTTATGTGTAAAAAGTTCATTGTCACTGATTCCATAACATCCAATGCTATATCCATTGCAAGAGACACATACTATTTCTTCTACACAGGTCATTCTGCTTTTGTACTCCTTCTTTCGGAGGATAGCTGGTGATTATGGTCGGATCGCCCTCGTTTCATACGGCGAACAACGGTAAATTTTTATTTCTCTTGGATTGCATTGCAAAATAGCGATGTATTGACAGTAGTTTATATTGTTGTTTTTTCATACTATGTCTTTATTTGTCTTCGTAAATGAAACAAGGTTAAAATATATTCTATACGTACGAAACATGTGCATGAAAATATTGTTATTACTTGCAAACTGCAACTGTTTATTCATGGTACCTCTTATTTTAACAGATCAACTATTTATTGGGGAACGTTCCATGTAAAGTTTCTTTAAACTTGATGTAAAACCAAACAAATAACACATAATTGTATATTTTTGTATATCTCTGTACGACATATCTAGATTTACTGTTTGCAACATTTGTTATTCTACATCGTACAACATATAACAATTTTAAAATCTAAAATCTTAAAAACAAATTTATTTGTAATGTTGCCCATTTGTGAATTATGAAGTAGTATTAAATCTGGAAAGGAAAGAAAAGAAAGATAAGAAGCAGCAATTAAAAATGTCAACAGAACATTATTTGTGTTTGCAAGCTTGTTGATATCAAGCTGTATACGTATCTCTGAATTAGAATTCCTCAGCTCATATGTAGTGTCCCTCAGATCATATAATTTTAAGTGTTTTTTTGTGGATATATTATCCTCTATCATCAGATAAACAAATCATTCACAATTGATAAACTTTGTCAGTAGTTCCTCCCTCCTCCCTCTTAATAAGATGATAAACTCCCAGTAACTATTGAAGCTGCATATTGAATCATCAGATAAACTTGAGGAAAACCTTCTTTACAGATAAGCACAAAAAATGCATTAATGAGCCCGGGATGATTATGCAAAGATAGCCGCATACTCATAACAGCAGCTTGAACAGCGTTCTATGTTTCTCACCACCGCTCATTGGCAATGGTCGAGAATGCAGACATTCCTTATTTAAGCATTTTAAGAGACAGGTGGTGTTTTCATTCGACTGACTGCAGAAACAGCCAAGGGTTCCTCTCTGGATATATATGTGGATGAATTTTTTTTCTTTTTTTTGTGGTGAACTATTTCAATGGTTGATTGCATGGAAATTCTTCAGGGGTTTGGTTATTACTTAGATAAGTATTGATTGGAATATGCCAAGGGAAGTATATATCTAACTGCCATGAGATGGTGTGCAGATCAAATGACATTGAAAAACATCTGAATGTAATTTGCAGGTTGACTATGGAATATTTAATGTTGGTAATCAATTTTGATCAGGCATCAATATGAGAAGAGGAACACATATTAGTGTGCAGAACATAATATTGCATAAGTGTTATATTTATCTTCCTCTTGCATGCCATTAAAAAATGACCAAAGAAAACAGCATTTACGGTGAATAATTTATCCAGTATTTCGTCGCAGAATGTCAATTTAAAAATGTCCAAAGAAAACAGTATTACAGTGAATAATTAATCCAGTATTTTGTCACAGAATGTCATTCACTGGTCTAGTTTGCTATACATGTGAAAGATGTACATACTTTAGCAGTTTTGAACATAGAAAACACTTTTTTTTAAATGAGACAAAATTCAAAACCTTTTGCAAACTGCTACTAACAATAGTTTGAACCATTAATTATTCACTGATGTAGAAATGATATCGTAGGTGCAAATTATACCACTTCATCTGGCTAGATGGTAATTGCTTTATTTGTATGCAGTTGTTACGTACATGTTGTTGAAGAGCAGGCCTTCACTATTTACAATTAAATCTTCTGTATTTACTTGTTCTCTTTTTCCTACTTCATGATTCAACCTTCAAATGTTATTAACATTAAAGGACCAATCAGTTTTTCATTTGTTCAACCATTCTAAAAGACATACCGTTTCACAGAAGTGGCCATATATAGCAACAGAAGCTAGTAAAATTGGAAACTCAATTATGACTTCATAGACTTACTGTAGTTAAAGTTCATTTCCATTATTTTATCATAAATTTCACTCTTTTGAGAGGCAGGGAAATATTATATAGGTTACTGTTTGTCAGGATTTTTGTTTTGAAAAAAAGGCCAAACTGACATGTAGTTATAATTTTGAAATCAATGCTGCATTTGCTGTGTATGCAGGGTTTTTCAATTTTTTTTTTTTAAATTGGCTGTGTAGGTTACATGTGTCAACATTGGCTTACATTCAAATAGCAAGTTAAAATGTGCACCATGGTTTCTGTTTTATAATTTATTATAGTTTTATAATTTATCATTTATAACAGAAACCAGCATCATACCTCAGTTGTGATATATATATACCCCTATGTAATAAACTTTAAGAATTGTAATAGCGCTAGTGTATTGTTTTATTGTGCCATTAGTGTTTATTTTTGTTGTTTTGTACTCTGCTGCGAGATTAACGTGCTGACGTCTGTAATTGGACTGCTTCAGTTTCTATTCACGTGTATTGGTCCTTATTCTCATTACAGGTTTACAATCGCTTTCATTTAATTCTCTACTACTGCTTGGTCTCATGCTGAGTTTTAAATTCATATGACCCATACTCTAAATGACATCGTTAACGTTTATCAAGATTAACAAGCAAGCCATATTTACATCATTGGGAGTATATAATGATGGTTCTGTCCCTATAACCTTAGGAATGGTTTCTAACTCATTACATTATATTTCCATATGTTGGCATTGCAGTCAGTAATTCTTAAATTGTAAGGGAATTCATACAACTTAATCAGTAAATCTGCTGTCATATATGCAGGAATGCGTTTGGCATGATTTTGAAATTGAAAATTTGATTATGGTATCTTTATAATTCACATCAGCATTAATAAACCTGCTTCACAGAATCACAGATGGTCATCGCAAGTAGAGAGTATAGCATAGGTTTCTATAGCAGTATCTCACACAAATGTAATATTGTATTACAAAAACAAACGCTCATTCAGTTCTTCCACTGAGTACTTGTTAACATATTATTTAAGTAGGAGTAGGGAGCCATGTCAATTTGTAGGGTTTTAGTGGGAGAGACAGTGACAGAAGTATGGAAGACAAGCATATCTAACAATGATAGTTGAATTTCGATCTACATATGTTGTTATTATTTGTTTGCTGATAAAGTAAAACTTTCTGTTATCTAAAACCTTTTGTTACTCCAGAAAATACAGTGCCAACACATTTGGTAATTTTCAGGTGGCATCACGTAAAATTAATGTTTTCCAACACCTGTTTTATCCTTCTATAAACCTCCTGATTTTTCTGGAAATGTATGTTTAATAGAGCATTACATATTATTGGTGTCACTGCAAAATTACTCTGCAGTAAAGTGATCCACCAAAATGTGAAATTTTTTAAAACAATTTTCTTGTTTTACTATCCATTAAAGCTGCCGTGCACATCATCAGCTTAAGTAAACTTCTAAGCTGCTCTTGTGTGGATGGTTCTTCTTTTCGTGAGTTAAGAAAGTTACTGTAGTAGTCTTCTGTGCCTACATTAGCAGTGCTCAATTATTTATACTGCAGAGAAAAACAATTTAGGCACTTTATGCTGGTACATACAGTACCATCATGATATTATGTTACTGTCTGGGAGGGGAGGTACAGTAAATAAAGTTTTGCAAAATTTGGAGTGATTACTATTCTGGTCCATGTGTTTACAATCGTGCAAATTATGTTAGTAACCACTAACTACATGCAGACAAGATAATGAAATGTGCTGTTTTCTTTGTCTTTTTACTCCCTTCTTTTGCCGTAATTACCGCAAAAAAACCAACAGCAGCAGGTATTATCTCATTGTATTTACTGTCTGTCTATCATGAGTGTGGACACATTATATTTCTGCCTTATGATTGCAAACTTGCTGTTTTTATTTTTTTATATTTAAAATATTGTCAATTTGCCTATCTTATTTGTTGCCTATATTAACTTTACTTATTCTGCTTTTTTCCTCTTTATTTAATCACAGCAAACATTGTTTTGTTTTTTATTATTCTGACTTTTAGCTAGCTTATGTTTATCATCTGCATCACTTTCTATACTTCTGTAATCTCTCTATATGTGGCATAAATCATCAGCTAGAGCCCTCTGCCTGAAGAATAGTCTGTTTCACATATCTTAACCAGATTGTACTTGTCTCTGTGTTTAGTGGCATGGAAAATTTTCAAACCATAAGTTATAATATAAATCTTCCATAATTAGCATATATTGAAAACACATAAATTTGATAATCCAATAAACAATGAAATCTGACTTATCTTATGAGATGAAAAAAAAAATTAGTACCTGCAACTCTTTCCGTGATAGTCATATGCATTCGTTCTAGAGATGTTGTTGGATTGATATAAGCTACCATCTTTTCTTAGTTTGTCGTGAACAAAATTTGGATGGTACGGGCAAGTCATACTTATTGTGGAAATGCCATCCAAACCCATTCATCTAAGTTTCAAAATGTAACCTTGAAGATAGAATTTGAAAATAAGCTTTTGGATCTCACAAAGGCATTCACAATGTTTGTTTCTTACTCATGTTCATTCCTTATTCCGAGCACTCTGTGCATTGATTATTCCCGGCGGCCCTTCTCTGGTACTTTCTCCTTCTTCTTGCAAACACTAATAGACATTCCATTCGTGTGATTCTATATATATCAGATCTACTGTCATTACAAATGAAGGAACTATTTTCAAACATGTTCAGAAGAGATTGTGTGTGCGCGCGTATGTGTGTGTGTGTGCAGCACATACTGTACTTTATCGATCTCACCATTAATCGTAGCATTATGTGTACAGCCTCCAGTCCCGAAAGCTGAACCTCCAAGTGAGATTTTTTTTTCATTTTAAGAGTAGGCATCCTCCCTCAGCATGGGGTTTATAATTCATTACATGTATGAAATACCGTGAGACTTGTACAGAAACTCTACACTCTCATGGATAAATTTAGAAGCAAAATTGATGGAAACATGAATATCTTTAAATATCAAGGACAGAGAAAATTTGGCAAATGATTCATCATGTGCAATCAAGTAAAGTTTTTTTTTTTTATTTCTTTTTTTTTCTTCAAAACCAAAGTGGATATGAACTTGTCCAACTTTGATGACTAGAATGATGCAGGTGTAATATAACGTGCAGAACAAATGCTATATAGAGAGGCTTAAAGAGAGATAAATTTCAACGGTTTTTACACAAGTATGTAGTATCACAAACAAATTAATGCAACCGTTGATTTGAATTTAAATATAGCTGTCTGTTTCAAATGTGTCAACTTGATGTACAACAAAGTCATATAATTTATCACATGTGACATCTAGGTGACAAAATTGACTATAAAAATGTTGTGGTACAATTTAAAAAAAACGAAAAGCCAACAATCATTAAAGATGATTGTTTGGAAGGAATTGGGTCAGCTTGAAACAATCTGAAGGATTGTTGGTGAACACAGAACCCAACCTGAAGCTAGAAATGTGTTTCAAGGTTAACATTTCTTTTTCAATGTTCTTGTTTCTTGGTCATGAAATGCTTTCTTCTCTGTTACAATTTCTTCTTGGCAGATTCTTTTGAGTGTGTATGTCACATTAATTTATCTTTTATGAATTTCACTATTTTTAATATTTCTTTCCGTAACATTGAATATTTTCTTTCATCGTTAATGATATGGCGAATGGGACGTTCTTTAATTTTGTTTTTGTTTCTTTCCACTTAACTATACTATCATTCTATGTCTTAACCGTCGATATGAGACTTAAAGGTCATCCACTCTGCCAGTTATTCAAATAATGGTTACTTTTTCCAGCTCTCTACTGTTCTCATGTTCCCACACACAGTGTTACCATGCAAGTTTAGTCAAAAGGGATGCTTGCTAATGCTTGCTAAGTCTAAGTGATGTTTTGACTTAAAACCTCCCAGGAGGATTATCCCTACAATTTATGCAAATTAGACTTTGCTGTATATATACAGCTATAAGTACTTCATTAATGGTATATATTTACTGTTATTCTTCTCTTACCTGTCTCTTGGTAGTATACGTGTACACACTCTGATCTACCTTAGCCTATAAAAACTGGTAATATTCTTGCAAAGTGCTCCCAATGAACCTCTTTTGGTCCACTGCCCTCTTCCTCCCAAATCAACCATTCCGGAGTTTTTAACGTGAAGAGAGTCATGGGCGCAGTTCATGAATGTTACCAGATGTTTATAGGATAGGTAGATCAGAGTGGATATGTATGGAAGGCAGGAAAGTATCATCAATAATAAATAATCAAACCAATGAGTTCTTTGGGCTTTCCAGCTCAGTAGTTTGGATGTATACACTGACAGCTTGTCAAGACTATACAAGATCCATTTTGCCACGTTGCATCACATTATGTGAAGCACAAATTGTATAATGTATGACATTATATCATGTGAGCACACAGAACTATTTTTTTCTGAATGCATGCAGGATAGCACCTGTAAAGTGAGAACATTCCTTTCTCTTTTCTTTCTTCTTCCTTTCTAATTTTCTGATTTATTCCATTTAATAAACGTTTTGAAGTGCTCTTTGATGTACGTCATGTCTTTTATATCTGTTAAAAGTCACTGAACTTTTGACTGTCCACAAGTTAATGAGTGTTTGCATGCATATTGTGTATTCCATATCTCCTCCCATATGCTCTCTGTTATTCATCCATGTCATGTTAGATTCTCCGGTGTGTGTAACTCAATAGCTGATAACTTAAGAGTCAAGAGGCTCCAGCGCCTGTCATAGCCTTGGCCTAATCAAATTTAACATCAATACTCTACCAATGTATCTGTATTAAATTACCCACTTTGATCAAACATTGATAGAGATGGAAGACATTCCCAAAATAGAAAAAGGATTGCAACGCTTTGTATTAGGTTCTAGAGCTGATGACATCGGTGGGAGTATTTCTCCCTTAATTGATCCAAAATATGTTGTATGTTATTTTCATGTTATATTTACCATTAGCACTAGCAAACCATTAGAACCAGAAAGACCCTATACTGCATACCTCTGCATTCTGCTGTAACCTACTCTTCTTTACCTCAAAATCCCATTTAATATTCTCCATTTGTCAATTATATGTATATCAATTAAACTTCTTTTAAAACCTAACAAGTAACTAAGCTTCTGCTGCATTCATTAGTAGCTACATATCTCACTGAAGTTTTCCATCTCCTGACCTCTAGTGACTTTTTGGAGTACTAGTTGTAATAATAAACACAGGGAATAATTTGGTATTCAAATTCTGTGTAGCAGTTTTGTTAGTTTCTGAAATTGTGTCTCTATAAAGTACTACGGTCCCTGTGTACAGAACTGCTATTTACATCTTTGCAGTTGCATAGCAATATATGTATAGGATATTATATGCACCATATTGTATAGGGTGGTGTGATGAGATACTGGGTAAACTATTCCCTGAAACCAATTGCACACTTTTTTGGAATTAAGCTACTTAACCTAGCTTACTTGTGAACCTGTGTAACACTTATTGAATATCAGTCTGCAGTTGATTGAAACTTCAATTTCAACAGATGTGCTTCATCAACTTTTCCTGAATGAAATCAAAATAGGAAAATAAACAGTTGTTATGAAAAGTTTTATTGTTTTCATCTATCAGTTTGAAACTAACCAGTTGCCAATGAATTTATGAAATATGATTTGCAATTGAAACTTAAGAGATGAAAGATGTGTATGATTGGATCTGTACCATTAATGATTCCAGTTAATCCATCTATTTGATTATAGGTTAGACCTTGTTTGAGGTTGTGTTGATGCTCTATGTGTATGCAAAAATGTTAATTGCTGGGAGAGGAGAGTCAGGGGCTGGGGAAGAGGCAGTCAGGAAGGGAACTAGTAAACCCTGCTGGTGTCCCACACGTCATGTTTGAGAGTAGTTTCCAAAGATACAAGGTTTATGACATAACTCACCCCTTTGTCAGATCTTGAGGTGAAAATACACACCAAATATAAAGGTAATTTATCTTTAATATGTTTGAAGTGTGTATGTTGAATTTATTGTCATAATGTGAGTTTTTGTGACATTCATGTTTTCCTTATTTATGTGTTATGATTGTAGAGCTCTATAGTTTCTGTGTTTCTTTGATTTCTCACAGGGATCTTCTTTCAGAGTCAGCCAATGGTGATGTCACTGCTAAAGACTATAATGTGTATGGTATCCCTGTTTAATTCTCTGCTACCTTTGCATGACTCTGCATTCTTGCATTTTAGAGATATCATTCCATTGACCATTATTTAGTTTCCCCTTTCCCCTTTCCCCTCTCCCCTCCCCCATTTCATTTGCATCTTAACGTCACATATTTAATACTGTTGGGTACATAAAATGTTTTATAACCAACCACTAACAATATATTTATTTATTTTCTTTCATTAAAAGCACCTTTCTTCATTTGCATTTGTAGCATAGATTACAGGAAGTTTGGAAATTCATTCTGCTTAATTTAATCAAATGCTCCAGCAAATTGAATGGTTGTTTTGTTTCTTTAAGTTTCTTGAAAAACACGGTAGAATTTAATGGATGACATAAACTTTTCTCTTTGGGGAAATTGCAGCATTTTCTCAATATGTTTTTTTATCTTCAAATAAAGCCACATTAAAGAATGCCAGCTCACATCTTTGCTTAAACTTTCAACCGTTTTGATTTTGAAATGCAAGAGAATTGGAAATCATATCCAAAAACACAGACAACATTTTTTACATTTAAAACCAAAACATGAATATTTGTTTTGACGTTTCATTCTAGTTTCAATCTGATTAAATTCCAATAAATTCCAGAAAATTGTAAATGTTGTTAGGGTTTCTGTGATAAGTTAGTTCATAAATTATCTTCCTATCTGGGAGATGGAAAACTGCAATAATGGTACCTATAGGAAAATGGTTGGTGAGAGTAAATTGTGCATCATGTGAAGTTCCGCAATGGGTTCTGATGACATTTGAAACTCGTTTGTTAATCAGCAATAATCCTCTATGCAATACTACATAATTTAGATGATATGAGTGGCATTCTGTATTTTAGTGAAATGACTTGCATTACACAGACATTTTGGACATGCCAATGTTGTTGCCCTCTAGGACTTAAGACTATAAGGTTTTGTAACTTGATCGAGGAAAACACCATAATAAGCTGGTATATGATAACAAGATGAGGGGTATGAATGGGATGAATGTAATCAGTACTTGTAAATTGATATTTTGAGCAATATTATATATGCTAATAGTTTTGTATTAGATGTAGGAGACTATTTGAAGTCTTCTTTACGATTGATCAAGAAATCAAAAAGTGCAAAGAACCAATGATACTTGGACCTGTATACCATTCATACACATACGCCATAAATGTACAGTACAAAATCATAATTGAATTGCTTGTACAGTCAGATATATATAGGAACTGAATACAATAGGTGGGATATGTTATCTTTCATTTCTTGATAATGTGGCTCCCAACCGCGAGCAAAATCAACCAAATTGCCCTGCCGCATCAGTCCTATCTATAGGTAGTTCTGCAAAACTTCACTAGCTGTTGCTTTAAGCAGTACAATGACTTGATTGCTAGTAGTATATATGTACAAGTTAGTATATACTGTACTGTATGCTTGAAGAGGAGATCAATTAAAATATACATCCAAAATTTCAGGTCAAACATGTGTTTTCTAAAGTCCGTTTTTCGTTCGGTCAAACTGAGCAATTGAAACCTTGAACTATTTTAAGTCAACCGACCAGCACCTCTGTATGCCAGTTCACCTGGCGAGAGCGTTAATTGTCACACAATCACTTTGCAATGATTCAGAGATCTATAAACGGTATGGATGACGCACGTTTGGACCGATATGACAACGCACTCCGATAAAGTAGTACCCCATAGACTAATTGCATACGATGGTGATAACACCTGCCCATAGTTTCTGCATTGATGGGAGTACTAGTGTATTACGACATGTCTGTTTATGTACTGACTGCACTCTCAAAATTGATCATAACCAAACCTGCAGAGCTTTTATAGTCGTCGATGGTTTTACCGTGGACATGGACATATAATTACTTCCAGTGGCCATCTGATCAATATCTCGTTAAATTATTAATTAAATCCAATTTAATAGTCTTATGTAGTCCCCTCAGGGGTTCATCCAACCCTGAGAAAACGAACAATATTAGTCTAAGTACACGTTCAATAACCAACACTGGATGCAGGGAAACAAATTTCAGTGACTTTAGCTATTGCAAACGCTGTAGGCAAGTGGAGATTGGGGGAAGAAAGCAGAGAGTTTGGGAATTGATAATTAATGGGGGGGGGGCGATTCTTGTATGACTGTTCATGTATTGATAACGATACAATTACTCTGAAGTATAGTTTGTCTCAGTATGATTGTTCATGTATTGATAACTCTACAATTATTCTGAAGTATAGTTTGTCTTATCAACTTACCTGTCTCCTCATAACATTAGCATTCTCATCTGGGTAGAATTGCATCTTGTCCAATATTCCATTTCTAATTGACATCATTTCACCACAATATTGTGCATTATCATCCTTGTAGATAGATAGTTTTGTATACTTACTGTCACTAATACACTTGAACCATCAGCAACCATCGTTTTTAATGGATTTAATACAATTGATTTATATTAAACACTAGTTACTCTTTTCCTAACTGCATCTTTATTGGGTATTTTATTAAGTTTTGTCCAGTGGTATACAAGCCACAAATATTTGCATTGAATCTCAAATACCATCATTATATATAGATGTGAATCTTTATCTAACTTCTCCCCTTTACAAAGGGTGATAGGTGTATTATGGAGAGGCAGCTGGGGATGTTAAGACATAAGATAATTGAGAATGGGATGGAGAACGGATGGGGAAGGTAATAGATAGAGGGGGTCAAGTATAATTCGTAAATAGTTATCCTAATTTATTTAAATTTCATTCACTCATTCACTAATGAACTATAACTAGAGTTACAACACTATAGAGTAATTAAACCTCTGTTTATTTTCTCTTTTATTTTATAATTAATATTTTTAACAACCCACCTTTTGTCTTTTGTGTAGTTGTAGAATACAAGTTTGGATATTCATGTACAGTTTGGGAACAATGAATTTGTAAGATTCTGTCACTGACAAAATTAACTATACAATTAGACAAAAGTCAAAGCTTTTCACAGAAGGCAGATGGGTAAACATATATCGAAATGTTTTACAATGAATGGGACATATTTAAGTTAGACGACACCAGTATGAGGTTGACTGATGACAAATATGCAGTATTGATCAAAACAATTTCAGCAACAATTTCAATTTAGTTCAAGATTCATCAGAGCATTCATAAAACTTTTGAGATTAATATCTTAATTACTGCTTTTGTGTTTAACTTCCAATCACTGTGATCTTCTACCAATGACGGTAAGTTTTTTCCAAAATATTGTTCTTTCGAGGTAGTTGGTCATTCTAGTTTTATTTCATGTTCTACTGTTTCGGTGGAGGTAGATTGTTAATTACTAACATTATAATATTGGAACATTCAACAACTAAACATTCTTCTGATCCCAATTCATGCATTGAAGTCTTACTAAATCATTAAAATCTGTTTTCTATCTTATTTCATTTCATTTCCATATTAATTTTTTTATTTACTGATTCCCAAATTAAATAATTAAATAAACAGAGCAAAATTGACATTCAGATAAATATGTCAAGAATGGAAATTTTTGGAAGTTCAATACAAAGTATAACATACAGAAAAGGACAAACAACGACGACGATCACAACAATAGCAATAACAATAATAACAACAACAATAACAATAATACAACAAAAACAACAATAACAACAAAAATAATAACAACAACAACAGCAATAACAATAATACAACAAAAACAATAATATAATAACAACAACAGCAACAATAATAACAACAACAACAATAATACAACAGAAGAGATGCAAATACTTACTCCTCTATGTTTCCCTTGAATGTCTTTGAATTTTAAAACAAATATACACCCCTGCCGTTTACCTACTTCATATTGACCAAGATGTCATCTTTTGGGCAATTTATCCTGGCCTGTAAGAGTAATGTTACCTACTGACAGGGAGTCTTCTTCTCAACAAACCCACAAAGTTTTTAGATCACTTCCTTTCAAATCTGTTATTCTTTTTTATTTTGACTTAGTAATTTGTAATTTGTATCATCACTATCCTTCTTAGCCTAAGCATTGAAACCAAACAGTGGTATGAAACTTTACTCCTACATGACTCCTACTCCTGTATATGTCGGTAGGCGATATTAAACACATAGTAATATGTAAAATGACGGTACAGGTCTGTTTCAAGGCTTCACAAAGATTTCCAGTAGAAACATCAATCACGTTAATACTATTTATCTGTGCTTACTGTTGTCAGCATCTAGCTGAACAAATCCTTGAAAACTTGCATTTCATATGAGATGACAGTGTAATCACTGGTATATCAAGTCTTCCTCCTTTTAATTGTATCTGACAAATAATAACGTTAATCAAAAAGCTGCTTATCCTATAAATATAAAAACAAAAAATTGAAGACCAGTTTGTTTGTCTTTCATTACTTTTCATGAAATGTTTTCTCAAAAGCAGAACAAAGGGGAAAATATGCTAGCAAAGGAGATCCTACTTGCAGATAAATTATCAATGAATATTAAAGAGCAGGGTATAAATTACCACTTTGGATGATACTTAATTTTGTAATACAGAAGAAAAATTGATAACACTATTTTCAGTTGGTTTTCCACTGATTTAAAATGAAACTGCAAAACTAATAATCCAAAGAATTGAAAGCATATAGGACTATGTAAAGTTTGACATATATATTATATATATAGATGTCTATGTATGCATAGATATATGGATAGTGACAGTAGATGTATTTGTAGGCAACCAGAGACAAAAACAATTGCAAAAATAGTACCAAATAGACTTTTATTTAACCAATTTGAAGTCGAAGTGTGAGTCAGATGTGTGTATGTGTATGCATATACACATACATTCACACCCATCCATACATACACATTTAGTCATGGTAGTTTGCCTTTGTCTTACAGGTTGTAGGCATCTGTTCATTACTGATTTCTCACAGGTGGCTTTCTTATTTATGCAGGTGTATTAACCAATTAACTTTTCTAACTATGCACATTTTTCTTTTGATTTTTTCTCTCTGTCTTTATATACAGTCACATAATGCTAATGAAGTACCACCTCCTTTTAGTTGAGTTTGAAGGGATACCTTGAGATTGGAGCATTCCCCTCATCTTTCTCTTAACACCCCCCCCCCACCCTCCTGCCATTACATATATATGTGCCGGTCACTCGAAAAGGACAACTCTAAAAAATAAAAAATTGAACTGCAAAAATTCCCTTAAATCCTTACATTTGCTCAAGCATATTACTATGTGAAGTCAAGGTCTCCCTAAAAATGTAATCAACTTTTTAATATTTTTTGTAGAAAAGAACTTTTTTCTAATAAAGACGTTTCAGAGATCAAAGCCTCCAATTAAAAAATGTGCTTAAACTTTACCTGGCTTCTTGCAAGCATACCTCTCTGCCAGGACAGAGTGGTCTTGTGTGTAAGTTTGGCACTCACATATATGCAAATCAGGTAAGTTTTGTATTTCTGTGCATAAATTTGTCAAACAAAGGAAAATTCCTCACTATGCAAACAATATATGGAAAAATGACAGGAGTCTTGACTTTACCTTAGCAGTGAGTTAGCTGTTCTTGAACCCATCTGGTCATTTGCTGGTGATTAGCTTTGGACAGAAATGCACTTCAAGAAAATCAAAGAGATACTTAGATTTGTGAGGCGTCTTTTAGTTGACATGTTTCTATAAACATTTAGTTTCTCATTCTGTTCATTATATTACTTAATTTATTGAAAAGATAATAAGAACTGCATTCCCAATTCCCTTTCTCTTAATATTTTTGTTTTCTCTAATTAGCAAAATTAATTGTCAATCACACAAATGTTTGGAAACTATTGTGCCATGTACAACATATTTGAAAGCATCTGAAAGGAGAATATTCCTTTTGAAACATTTGAGTGTCCATAGTGGCGTCTCCAAGGGAACGGGAATGAACTTTGCCATGTTAAACCAAAATGGAAAAAAAAAACAGGAAGATACACAAATTTTTTATTTCTACTGACTATAATGTACTTAGCTAGGTCTACCACCAAAATTCTGCTGACTTCAATTTCTGCTGATGCAAGTTCAGAAAGCCCTCCTCCCCCCCCCCCACCACCCTGGATCCCAAACGGAGTTGTTGCCTAGCCTTCAGAGCCAGTTTGCACTACCTGCATTCTGTGACCCCCCCACCAATCAAAGTGCCCTCTTTTTCCTTCCACCCCACCCCCCCCCACTTCCAAATGTCTGGCGATATGATTGGTTCTCATCGTCGTTTGGCAGCTTTAATACTTCAATGTTATGAAAGCCTAACATTGAAGTCACAAATTATGATATCTTATTACTTAATTTGCTATCTTCAGTTGACGCTTCAAGTAGCCTTCAATAGCTATAAAATGACATGAAAGAGTTTGCCTGCATTTATTTTAACCTTTCACATTTTGGTTCGCCTTTCATTTCTTGGTCCGTATTATCAAATTCAGTTTTATTGACGCACATGTTCTGAAAGCATTACGCTTGCTCTGATATTTCAATTGTACGCAGTATACTCCAGGAAGCAATGCACAAAGAACAAATTCAGCTGTTCAGTTACTTTGTCATATAAATAGAAATAGGTTGAATAATCGGTTGTCTCTTTCAGTGTGAGTATGTACTGGTAAGTGCATGTCGCTTGCTGAAATATTTTGCATGGAAGGTAAGGGAGAGGGTGAGGTTTTGGTCAAGTTTTGGCTGTAAAAATGCTGACAAAACTAAAGGAAAACAATTACAAATCAATGAAATACAAATTGGTGTATTTATTCCTGGAAAAAGACAATTACATGCAATGCACACAGTATGTTCATTAAAACAAACAAAGCCATAAACAAAATACATGTTCCTGCAAGTTATGTCTGGACTTCCTTGCATAGCCTTTATTTTCTAAGATTTATGCATTTATTTCAAAAAGATGCAGAGATATTTTGGTGTTGATGAGGTGCTGATTAAATGAGGATAGTAACAATATTGTAATTAATAGTTTACACTTGAGAAACAGTCTGCTTTTGAAAACAAAATTAAAATCAAATGCAATCTTTTGTTTTTCATAAATCACACGCAAAGAAATAATAATAATAATAATAATAACTAAGATTTATAATGCGCTAATTATAAACAAAATAGTTGTCAAAAGCGCCATACATATTAATATGAATAGAAAGAAAAGCAAAAACAATAATGCAACAATGAAATATAATTACAAATCAAATTGAAAAATGTTCATGTCCCTCGTAAGCTGAACGAAGTTGTCATTAATTAATACAAATGTTGCCCCTACTACTTGGAAGAGTTTGTCTGAAATGCTGTACTCAAATCTGTACAGTACATAGTCTTCAGTATCTACACAGTTTGTCCACAATATTCAAAGGTTATCCATTAATGTTGGAATACCATGATATGAATTTCCTTGGTTTTGCATAAATAGTTACTTGATGCATCATGAAGGACATTTAGCAGGAATCTTTTTTCTTTCCAATTTGGTACATTGATGAAAGTTTACAACGATGGTAGACTTCCCTTTTACAACTGCTGATATATGTCAAACTATTCCTAACTTGAGAAATCTCTTTCCTGGATTTTCCCGGTAAAAGCTACATTTTCTGTCCAGTCATGGCCAAAGGTTGTCCAGTTATCAGGCAACAAAGATCAAATGGAAAATCAAATTCTTTGTGTTATGCTGTTGTAATGGAATGTACCATGTGTTTTTAACACAGTCCTGCAAAAGGGTGTCATTCTTAATCCTTCTCTGGTCAATGTACGTAAATGCAGATTAAGCTTACAGCACTGCATGGTACACATGCATTATTAGTCTGGAATAATTGGATACTCTAAGCTGGGATCATCTGGGATCCATCTGGGATCATCTGGGATCTGGGATAGTAGAGGTTAATCCAGAGTTTTACTGTACGTTTTTTTTTTTTTTTTTTTTTTTTTA
>JAIPMN010004608.1:951-11459 GCA_020650975.1 Apostichopus californicus
CCCCCCCCCCCCCCCCGCTCCGCAAGTCAGAAAACCCCTTTTTCATTTCCAAATGAGAAAAAATTTCATTTGGAGCACCAAATTTTATCTTATGCCAGGTGAAAATGCAAAATTATTTACAAAATGGAGTGTGCTATATTGCACCAAATTGCATCTGAGGCCACCTGGAAATGCAAAAAAAATCCAAAAAAAGACCCCTCCCCCAGGCCAGCCATCAGTCTTTAGCCCCCCCCCCCACTCAAAAGTACTTTCCTACGCCACTGGTGAAAACAAATGTGTCGGAATGGTTGGGAGGGGCGGGGATGGGTGGTGTAAGCCATTTCTAAATACGACACAGCGTGAATCATGTAGTACCTAGAATAAAATAACTTTATTTTCGGGATTTTTCGGAAATATTTCCTGAAACACGAGGCCTATTGAGAGAATACTGTAGATTATTCAGGATCAATACGCCTGGAAATGAAGTCAAAACCTAACAGAAGAATGAAGTTTTACATACCCGATTTAAAATAGTAACTCGCGATTAGTATATTATCTTTGCAAAAGGTTATAAGATAACAATATACTGTGAACCATTAATTCCAGAAGTTCCCTGAAAGGCAGTTCATATGTGACGGTCGGTCTGTCCTTAACCTAGACTGATTTCATATATGGTACGGTACGTTAACATATCTTCTCACGTCACATCGTTTATATTATAATCTTCAAAATGCGGATTAATCATTGGACTCCATGATTCCCGTAGCCGGCTGTGCAAGCACTGAATATTCAGCAGTTGTAGTGCTGTAGTAGGCTACCGTGTACATGATGTAGGTAGTTAATTGTAATCTTGTTAAGTCAACCTTTCAAGCTTGTTTTCTAGGTAGCAGCATACATATGAGAGGGAATGATTTGATTTGACAACACAATTTTTGTTATGTTGGGAGGAATGAAGGGTTGCGCAGCTGGGCTTATAATATTGTGAGAGAAACAGCCTGAACAGGCAAAAGTGATTATTTTAAACAAAAATCAAAGCATTCCCCGATATTGGCACGTCCGGTTTCCGATGTGCTGCATCCATTTTAAGATTGGGATTAGCAAATTACTCTGATTTCTACCTCAAACTGTTGTATCATGTTTGACTGTAGATCATCAAAGTTATTGGGCCGGAGGCAAATGAAAGATTCTGAGTTATCCATCAAGTCACAATTCCCGAGAGATCCAAGCTATCCCTCCTAAGATATCCAAGCTACCCTTCATGAGAGACCCAAGCTACCTTCATCCTTCAAGCTACTCTTAAAATGCACATTATCCTTCTTGAAATATACAAGCTATCCCTCCTAAGATATCCAAGCTACTCTTCATGAGAGACCCAAGCTACCGTCATCCTTCAAGCTACTCTTAATATCCACATTATCCTTCTTGATATATCCAAGCTATTCCTCCTAACATATCCAAGCTACCCTTCATGAGAGACCCAAGCTACCTTCGTCCTTCAAGCTACTCTTAATATCCACATTATTCTTCTTGAAATATCCAAGCTATCCCTCCTAAGAAATCCAAGCTACCCTTCAAGAGAGATCCAAGCTACCTTCATCCTTCAAGCTACTCTTAATATCCACATTATCCTTCTTGAAATATACAAGCTATCCCTCCAAAGATGTCCAAGCTACCCTTCATGAGAGATCCAAGCTACCTTCATCCTTCAAGCTACTCTTAACATCCAAACTATCCCTCTAGAGATATCCTGCAAGCCACACTGACATCTTTTCTTTCCCGAGGTATCCAAGCTACTCTATAGCTGAGACATTCAAGATGCCCTTTCTGAGACAATCAAGCTAACTTCACAGTAAGTACAGTGTTAAGTAAGAATGCAAAAATATGTCACAGAGGAAACAACAAATGCATCTATGCTATCAACGTTAAACAAGTTTACGGTAAAAGTGATGCCCTTCCATTGTCGATGTAAAATTGTTCAAATATTTTGACATATATTGCTTACCTCCAAAAGAATAGTTAGGTAATATTTATTTTGCAATTTACCACAAAGACTCAAAACAATACTTTACCAAAGCAAACACTTATCTGATTTACAGGTTGAGTTAAATGACATTTAACAAATGTCAGTGAGTCTTAATTTTCATTGCCATCAAAACCATAACAAGAATGATGTATGCATTCTGGAGTTTGGAAAAAAAATACTTGTTTTCAAATTGCCAGTTTCACATGCAAGTATTCTGTAAGCAGAAACAAAAAAAGTGTTTACTCTGTATCAATAGCCAACACTTGACAGCTTCAAGAAACAAACAGAAAAGTCTATACTCTTCGAGTCGTGACTCTTAGCCCTCTTTTTTAGCCCAAAGTTCAAGTGCACACAACTTGCTCATGAAAGTGGTCAGATTTCAATGCCCTGGAATTGTTGCAGCTGGTTCACCACTGTATGCCAAGTAATGCAAAACAAGTACTTTCGAGTTCCCATAAATATGAAGTCCGCACAAGTCCAGAGCATGTGCAGTTCACGGAGTGTATAATCATCTACCTCGCGAAGAGCTTGATGGTGGACAAGTTCGAGAAGCAGAAGATCTGCAAAATAGAAAGGACACCATTAACTTCAGAAAGTGATGTAACTACCACATCATACATGATACCAGGGATGAGCCTGGGGTAAAAAAAAATCACGGAATTTTTCAAAAAATTGCGGTATAGGCTACAGTGCTACAGTGTGTTAGGATAAAAGATAAAAGAGGTAGAAAAGAAATCACGGGTATTGCGCGAATTCGCGGGAAAAGCTCATGCCTGTGATACAGTGTGTAAGGTGCCTAGGTGAAAGTGGGAGGGTGCTATCCAATGGGGTTTAGTTCCACCTTACGTTCAGGTTTGTCTGTACATAATTAATTTGTCATAATGGTAACATTTAGAGCACACATCAAAGATGTCTGCAGACAAATATCATGATATTTAATAATTGTTGTAATTTGCTACTCAAATTAAAGACCAAGCCGGACCTGATAAAACCAGGAGAGAGACTTTCATTTGAAGGGGTTAAAGCGTAAAATTACTTCAGAACATTCTAAGAACTTGAATCCCTTATGACTTCTGTACCCCAACTTCCTACTTCTGATACATGATGTTTTAGAATATGACATCTGAAGGATACCACGCTTTAATACAAGGCCTCCACAGAATGTTCACTGAATATCGTGACTTTCAGAGGAAATCTAAAGAAGAACTTTAAGAATAAACTCCAAATGTTATCAATTTTACACGAGCACTCAGACATTGATAGGTAATATAATGAAACACAGTGATTACTTGTGACCTTGTCCAGCTAGAGGGAAAGACAGAAAACGAAAACGTTCGGTGGTTCCGATGTCTGAATATATAGTGTGGTAAGCAATACATGTCTATATTCAAGAAGTTGTGCAAAGCAAAATGAAAATGATTGACTAATGTGGCAACATATGAAGGCATCAGTTTATCATGTTGAAATTTTTTATTCAGTGACATTGTATAAAAAAGATCCCAAAGGTCACTATGGTTCCTTGCTTAATAGCTGAAGCATGGGAGTCTCAATATTTTAGGCCCATTTGGGCCCAACATATGTCGGGCCCATTTATTGAACAGGGCCCATTTTGGTAACCAACTTTCTGTTTGGACTCTTTTGGCCCCAAATCTTTTTGAGCCAATTTTGGATAGTGCCATTGGGCACTTGTGTAAGTATTTACTTTGCTATTGAAATGACTGACATATACAAAAAATTTATTTCCCACCACCAATTGTAATCCAAGTTTGGATACAATCCGATTTTGGTTGTGGAGATATTGCAATTTTAATATTTTTGGCCCCTCCGGAAAAATTGGGCCCAAATATAAATTTTGCTACTAAATGGTCCCAAAACTATTTGGCGCATAGAAACTGGCTCAAATATATATATGCCTCCCAAATATTGAGCCCCAAGAATGTGGGCCCAATTCGTCCCAAAAATATTGGACCCCACAAATTTGGGCCCAAAGAATGTATCCCCAAATGCATTTGAGGTAAAATAAAACTTGGGGTACACCTGCTACAAAAATGCACCTGGAATGTTTTCGGCCCAGATGGTCCCAAAAAATATAGGCCTAGTTGCTGTTGAAAAGAACATGTACATACCACATACATACACACGCATACACACACACATATACATACACATCTACACAAAGCACACGCACACCAGCACAATTGCAAAGGTTACTGGCCTTTGGCATGTTAACCAAAAACTATTTCCACAACTGTTGCTGACAATTGAGCAACAAATCCACTCAGACCTTCATTTATTGAGGAAATACATTATTATCAAACACTTAAATATTGATATTTATTACAGGAGGGCTCAAAGACTGGTGGAACAATGTGGAACAATACAATAAACTTTACATTTTGACATAATATCCTCAAGATTACCTTTGACTCATTTTGACTTACTGTTTATATTGCCCTTCACAAACTGAAAGCAACCTTAAACTGATGTTGACAGAGATATCTACATCTATTGACACTATTGCTGTGGCATAATGTCAATTAATCTTAACACAATAAGACTTTGGTACTCATTATGAGGGTTCCATATTTATCGCAAATTCCCTACTTGAATTATCATGTTAACAAGGTTTCAATGAGGTCTAATAAAACAACATAGTTCATCTACCTAATGTGAAGCCTCCATACCAATGAGATACATCCAATATTCCTTGGTTTGTAATATCATGTTTACATGGTTTTCAGGTTCCAGCCTCTAATGATCTCCAGTGAAAGCATTAGGGTTCATCTACTGAATATGGAGAAACCACTAACTAAGTATGAGATTCATCCAAGATTCCATTTCTTGAGATATCGTGTTTTACAAAGTTTTCTCATGTTCGCCTCTGCCAACATCAAAATGACTTCTACCAATAAACAATCGACTTCTTGAACTGAATAAAGGACATAGTCTAAGATCCATTCAAGCTTCCCTTTTTGAGATATTATGTTTACAAAGAAGACTGACATCACACTAGTCCCCATTCTGAACTCATACAATATACTACATACAAATACACACACTGAAATTGCTGATATCACACATTATTGCCAGACACCTTCAGCAGATTTAATATCTTGATACTTAATATGCTAACTGTTAACATTTTTCACATCATCACAGCAGTCCACCATGCAAATTATACCAAATTTGTCCATCTTGGGGTAAAAAGGACTTTACGAATTTCACATGCTAAGTTCAAATGACCCTTGATTCCATCACAGGTACTTACTTGGTCAAGTTGCATGCTAGGTGTAACATTTGTCAATATTTAAGCTAGTGTTAACAATAGTTTCAGGTTTTGACCCTCTACTGACATTTGACATTGCACAACCCGAAAATGAAGACTTGTTGCACATGAGAACTTTGACCAGGACAAGATTCTTGATACGTAGCTGGCCTTTTTAAGAATTTCATGGTTTGACATGCCAAATACGACATGTGCCAAAATGCCCCTTCTTTAGATACTATGTTTACAAGCTTTAGATGTTGACTGTTTTTTTACCTCAAACGACCTCTGACTACCACCAAATGATTAGACTTAAAAACATTTCTATGACCAGACATCTACCTTTATCACTATGAGGACTGAAAATCCAGTTGGGCAACACTAATACAGTTCACCTTAGCATCAAATTCATTGTGGGTGCAATGCCTTCACACCATTGAAACTGATGGTAGCATCATCCAACAACAGAATGTTTAACCTCACCTCTGCCCCCCCCCCCTTTCCCAACTACCTAATTACCCACCCTTACCTCAACTTCCTTATCACCCACCCATGGATTTTCCATAAACTAATGATGGTTTTAGTCATGATTTCTTTGTTTATATTGTCAATTTTTACATTTAAGTTTCATGTTGCATTTTAAAGGGTTTAATTCCAATTGGAAAGTCGGTAAGCGTTGCTAAATAAACAGATTTTCAACACAACATGCAAACTCATTTTATAATGTTTGTATAGTACTATAATGCACTGTACTGTGTACATATATATATAATAAGTATATCATGCTCACACTGGTACAGTATAAGGGACTGTCAGTAGTCCAGAAATTTCACACGTATTGCGCCGTACTGAGGCAACCGGCATGACCTTTTTGCATGAGATGCATATATGTAACAGAGAGAACGTTTATAGGCATGGCCTATCGTTGGACAATTAGCCTTTTTGCTGACGAAAATGTTCATCATTTTGCTAATTTTTGAAAGATTCGAGACGTTTTTTCACTAAAATATTCACTAATACATTGTCTTGTGATTAACCACAAGCACATAAAGTATTTTGTCTTGTAAACGTAAAGAGGCAAGCTCTGTTACTTACTTAGTTTGGTTTGCCTTTTTCTTCTGGTTGCCACTCTTTGCCCTAGAATAAAATTGAGACAAATATTCAATAATTTTGCAGTCTGTGCATTCTCTTACTTCTGTATCTGTTCAAATGCCAACACATTCAAGAGTGAAGAAGTGTGCTGGCCCAGTGTCATATACATCCACATTATCGAAGGAGTGAGATCTCTATGGAGAATGCTAAAACACTGAAAGTGATGAAAATTGCAAAATAATTACCACTTCCTTTGATCCAATCATCTATTCATGAACAAGCTGTATTGCCATCCCAATGGATTGCCCACCTTCACTTCAAATTTCACAAAATCGGCCAGCAATTGTAAAAGTAGGCTTTTCAAAAAAGAGATTAGTGGGTTGAGCTTATAAAATTTGGGACAACCCCGCACAAACGTTGGCCCGGTATTTGTTTGGGCCCAGATGGTCCCAAAGTATTTAGGCCTACTTGTCAGCTATTAACCAACAACTGTACTTCAAGTCAGTGTTATTGCAAAGTAAAGAAACTGTTGGCCCAAAAATATTGGGCCCCACAATTTTGGGCCCACCCAGCCCAAACATGGGCCCGGAATTGTTTGGGGACCACATGGTCTCAAAAATATTAAGTCTACATGTACCAGCTATTAACCAACAACTGTATACCAAGTTTGATTACAGTCCGACTTAAGGTTGCGGAATTATTGCTATGTTAAGACTTTAGGGTTTGACCCCATAACCTAATTAATATTCATAATGTCTGCACCACAAACAATAGGGCACACTGTTTCACTATAATACATCTACATAGCAAGTATCTCGAATACCCATCACTCCGTTGTTGAGTAATCACGGACCCAGGCAAGTGTCACAGACGCACACAGACACAGAAACGCATACACACGTCAAAGAAATAGCAGGCCAGTGTGCCAGCTATGTTAATCTTATGACTGGTTATTGGCCATCACATAGCCCAGATTAGGGAGAGCGGGACATTGTAATCATGTGACAAAGGAAGCTACTTTTCTGACATCTGGGGGGGGTGGGGGAAGAAAGCTAGTGGGGTTTGGGAACCTTGCCTAAATGGTGGCCCAATAGGACGATGGAAAATGAAACCGATTTATCTCCTAGCCTTTATATCTTGGAAATTTTTTTTCTTTTGGAAATTTATCACCCAATTTTGACTTTGTTATTGCAGGTTCAATTTTTTTCTGGAAGTTTTCGACTTTCCATGTTCAAATGTGGCCCTTAGAAATTTTGAGAAAACAAACTTGAAAAATTGACAGATTATGAAACAATTTTTTTTAAAAATTGATCATTTGATAGCCTGGCACTGTTTTAATTGTCTGTGTGGGAATGGAGGTAATAGTAATTACTCTAACAGTTGGTGTGGGTGTCTCCACCCCCCCCCCCCCACATCAATGCTCATGACTTCTAGCAGTCATTAATGCAGGTAGTATTGTACAGTGTATTGCCTCATGACCAACTTACTCCTAAAGGTCACATACTTCAAGATCATTAAACCATCCAGTTGCATATTTATCTAGAATAACTGTGAAACTCATTTGATGTAAGTAAAACCATCTCCATAGCTTCCTTAAAGTAATTTGATTGCATCTCAAAATTACAAATATATAGAATCCATTTACAAACCTCTTTTCAGCTTTAGCTTTGAAAACTCTGTTGTCTAGTGTGACCTCAGAAATGGCAGCTGTGTCGCCCTCTCGTTGAAAGAACGGTTTGGCCTTGTCCTCTGCATCAATGACGAGTCGCATTGGTGCAAACATGTGGAACCAGGTCTGATTGCATGGAAGGACAGGTAATATGTTGATGAAATCAGGAAATACTAAATACCAATAAATGATACACCAAAACTTATAACAAAAGGTTGGTAGATGCTGTTATTAGTGCACCAGCCAGGTATCACACAGACAACACTTACACAAACACACAATAATCCACACGGAGATCTCTAAACACACTACAATACTAAAACAAGCAGGGAGAGGAATGACACCATCTCATACTATGGTGTTACTATGATTCAATCACTGATGAAATGTGGTGGGGTTTTCTTCATTAAAGATAGATTGCAATAAATATAAGTTTATTAACAATTATTCCACATCTTTGCTAATATACTACCAGAATGTTCATGTTAAAAACATAACATTTGAAGTACTTAAGCAGCCTTTTGGACAACAGCATCCATTTAGATAGTCTAGCCCTAATTTAACCAGACTGAGGACTGTTACTGTACCTGCTCAGTGTCAGATGAATACCCTCTGAGGCACCTTGCACTAAGGTACACTAGGCTTGCCCCACCCCCCCCCCACCACCTATCCCCCTCACCCTTGAGAAAATATTAATAGCATACAACACTAAACTTACTTGTACTTGGGGGCTTAGTCCTATGTCAGTGAAGATGTACTGCCATTCAGGTAGCCCGAGATGAACAAGCATCATTTGAAAGTATTCAGAGAATGAGTCGGTAAGAAAATGCCACCTGAAAGAACGGTCTAGGAACCAGACCTCAGCACCTTGTGCAGGGGATCCTGGAGGTGTTGAGACAACAGATTACATCAAAAAAATGAGTTCATAACATTTAATTACATCATTACGATAAACCTGACATTCCTATCTGTCTTGACAAATAATTTTGTATTGAATAATGAAATCCTTAATATACAATAGAGTAATCTCTGCAGTCTTTGATTATTTTCAGTAACAACAGCTGACATAAATAGTCAGTTGATAGGGGTATTGAACTCACCTGTTTCTGTATTATGATAAACCAAGCAGACTTTGCCATATTCCCTGCAAGCGTCGAGTTCAAATATACGACTTCTTCCATCAAAGTGTGGAAAACCATGCACTGGATGAAAAATGATGACAAAAAGAGTGAGAAAATCTTCTATATCATTTGCCCCTGTAAATTATTCACTTAGGGTGACTACATGTATTCCATCATGATCAGAAAATATAAAAGAGTGCAATAAATCTATCTATCTAAAGTAGTTAGATGATTTAAAACAATTCTTGTTGAAGACAGATTAAAGCTCAATTAGATGAAACATAATTTCACAAGATAATATTTTCTGGTTTTTATTATCATGTTGATAAGTTTTTGTGTGCTATTTCAGTTTTCTATACCGACCAGTTATGTTGAGGAATAACATTCCAACAGAACTCTTGTATTTTCTTGAACATTGCCATAGCACTGATTACATGAAACAGTTTTATAAAGAAATTTCATACCACTCTTTGCCAATGGAGCTTGAACTTTGGCTCTATCACACTGCAAGTCAGCAATGGTTGGATCACTGGCAGCTTGCTTACTTTCACACACCTTGGTCAATTTATCGATGCTGTTGACTTCCATTAGGCCGATTGGTAGAATGTCATCTGTGGACAAGTAACAATTAAAAGCCTGACGCATTCTGTCCTTTCTGATCCCGTTCTCCAGTCCAGAGACTTATCTCAGTGTAGTGTAAGCTCCTGTGTATATCTTACACTGTTTCACATTTGAGTTTCAGGTGATGATAGAACTTAATGTAGTTTTGATATTTAATACATTGACTTCTACTCCATGGTTATAATATGTATCTTCAGTCAAATCATCGGTAATATTTACAAAAGTAATCAACGTTTAATACTTCTCTTCTAAACTTAACTATTTTACCCCATTAAATACTGACCCTCCATTCAAACTTGTGCATCACATATGAGTGTTTCTGATTAGAGAGAATCTTGCACATCTCTTATTATTATTTTATTAAAGGCATTGAAGACTCAAACAACGTGCCGCCATCTTTAAAAAGTTAACTTTCCATTGCTTGCAAAATGAAGTTTTTCTGTTGTCGCTACAAAATGCAGTCAGTAATGAAACGTGATACCTTGTTATCTTTAGCTGGACCTGAGATGTCCATCGCTGTATCGTTTGTACACTGTGCTGTGGGTATTGACCGCAGCTGTATGTACTGACTGTACACTAGTGTCTAATTACCGACGGTAGCAAGCTGTGTGTGTATTTTCTGGGATCGATGGTGGTGTCTAAGACTGTTACACCTCATTCGGAACTAGGTCAGATTACCAGCATTAGACGTTTCTTTTTGCGCGAGTCTTCACACCCTTTAATTAAACCATGATCCTG
>JAIPMN010004610.1:0-16594 GCA_020650975.1 Apostichopus californicus
GTGGCTGCGCCCAGCAGTTCTGAATGCCGCCCAGCACAAACAGTATTATAAACATTTCCGCCCGGCACTTTTTTGATGATAATTTAACAAATTTTACCATAACCAAAAATAGCACCACCTAAGCATACTTCATGTTCAAAATTTGTCCAGTGGGGAGGGGGTACCCCACCCATGAGATCCCTCTCCCAGGGTGTGGATCACACTACCGCACAATCTGCCCGGCACTTTATTCCTGAGCACATCCCTGAGTGTGGTCTATTTAATATCTTTGAAACCTATTGTTTTGAAATGAGAATTTTTTATTTTCATTTCCAGTTATCGATCAAAATAATTTAAACTTTCAATGTAATGATTATTTGATTCACAATGCAAACATTTGTGAAAGGCATATTGTCTGTCAAGTCTGGATCGTTTCTCCATATTTCTGTCTTGGTTTAAATTTTTATCAACTTTGACAAATGTATTTAGCTCCCTATACCAGCATAATGTTTGTAATGATGATTATGTATGTGCGTACATTCTTACATACATGTATGGCATACATAGCATGAATCCATCTCAAGAAGGGAAATTTTGACATACTGTATGAACGACAAATATCATTTGAAGCAAACCTAATTTAGAGAGACCCCATGTTGTGTATGATAATTGCTGCATATTGTATCATTGCCACAGCAAATACAATTTGGTATTCTGTTGCCGATAGGCTGAATAAATTAAGTTCATAGATGTCATGTTCGTTGTGGTTTGTAATCAACCAGAAGATCAAGATGGTTTTATTCCTCTCTCTCTCTCTCTCTCTCTCTTGGTTAATAGAAAGTGGCAAATAATTTTGTGCGATTTCTGTGGTTCCGTTGGTTGTCATGTTGAATGTGGAAGACTTGAAAGACCAACACAAGATTGGGCCTGCACACACTGTAGAGCAATGTTAAGCTCTGGTAAGTAACATTTCTGCATCATGTCTCTTGAACTTGAAAAAAAAACTAGAACACACTTCTCTTGCCACTTGCAAAAAACATGCTGCAACAGCCTAAAAATGATAAATCGGTATCACCCTCCATGACGAAAGCACTGAAATAAAACGAAAATAATGGTAGGCCTATGATCCACTCAGAGAGTGTTTCACTGGCCCAAAGCTGGTTCTGAATATATAAAAGTAACACATCTCTCTCACAGTGTGCATATTGGTCTTTCTTTTGTTGTTAACCAAATTAGCTGTGCAGACAACCAAAACGTTAAGAACCAGGAATAATCGTTACAAATTTCACCTGTAAAATGAAGCAGAAGTTCTTTTATACATATATATAATGAGCTTGTCGACAGCTTGTGTCAGAGTGACCATGCACCTAAAAAATATCATTGGTTACTCGTGATAGGCAGACTTTGGGTATGAGTACCCATCAGCACGAGTACAAGGATGAGTACAGGCAACAATGCTAGAATACTAGTACAGAGTACAGACTACACTACAAATCTACTGACTGAATGTCTTGAAGGAATCAACAGCGCTGTAACATATAGGAAAAATTGATACATAAAGATTATGTGGTTGTCTTAGAAATTCGCTTTCATTGTCGCTGCATGCATTCAAGCTCCGCCATTCATTTGTTCAGCAAGAAACTTCCATGCAAAGCTTTCCAGCTCAAGAATGGACGTTTTTTTTCAATTCTTCAAGGAGTAAGTTAGGGCTGGAAGCAGGCAAAACCTTGCTTGCTGCTGACAACAGGTACTTGTGCTTCATTTGTGTGGTCCTCATGTATTTCCATCTAGTAAGAATATTTTGTTCCATCCGTAAAGCCGGGACAGTGATAATTATAAACAAGCATCTGATAATTATAAACAAGCATCTGTATATTTGTATTCCCCTTTGACTTTCTTAACTAGAATAACAGCCATGATTCAGGAGATCATAAATTCTATGTAGTATGGTAAAGTAAAAAACCTGAAAATTAAATGAAGGAGAAACTCTGCAAAAGTAGAAATATCAACAACTCCTTCTGACACTTCTACTTTTTTTCTTCAGGAAAGTTTCATATGTTATCTTGTAAGCCCTACCAAAGTGCATTCCTATATTGGCAGGCAGTGTTACATGTTATGAATACTTACAAAGAATTTGATATTCTTTTTTTTTGCAAAGTTATAGGTAAAGATAACTTACTTCCCCATTTTCAGTTAGTTTGTAACTGTGTTTGTATTGTGTCAAACACCCTAGAGCTGGATCTTTCTTCTTAATTCATGAATTCCAACCTGTGATTAGTTACATCAATAAGTGTGTTAACTTTATATTTTGTGGACACATTTTCTATGTTTGATGTGTAAGTTTAACAACCATTGGCATTCAATTATATGTAAAGGCATTTTTGTTTTTTAGAGGAGGCGATTGCACAAATTTAAAATATTTTGCATTAAAATCAAACCCTTCATACCAGCGGCTTTCTTGTTCGTATTAAATTTTTACGTGAATGTTAACGTTTGTTTTAGAGACGTACAAATGTATAATTTGTACATAATTGGCCATAGTATGTGATGATGGTGGTGGTGGTGATGGTGATGGTACTAACGATGATAATGATGATGGTGATGATGATGATGATGATGATGATGATGATGGTGATGGTGATGATGATGATGATGATGATGATGGTGATGATGATGATGATGATGATGATGATGATGATGATGATGATGATGGTGATGGTGATGGTGATGGTGATGGTGGTGGTGGTGGTGGTGGTGGTGGTGGTGATGGTGGGGGTGGTGGTGGTGGTGGATGAGGATGGTGTTGATGATGATTACTGCTAAGATTTGAAGACCAACTGCAACAGGTTAGTTTGTGCACTGTTGGGGTGTATTATAACCTTAGTACTTCTTTTTCTTTCTGTATTTTGCTTTGGATTTTAAAGTTTTCATTCACTTTGTTAAAGAACAAAAGCTTCCAATTATCCGCCGCCCTTTTTGCTATTATCATTTTGTGGATGTTGCTTTCACTCACCATGACAAGGCTTAATGGAATGCATAAACACAAATGTACAGTAACAACATGCAAGGCTGGTAGAAAAGGTATGCACAAAGTATGCTCACTATTAACTGATGATTTGTTTTAATTTCTAGAAGCTTTAACCATTGTTTGCTGTCTTTTGTTGTTTTTGTTGAGTTTTTAAAACTTTTATTGATGTTGGTCCTGATTATACAAAGCATGAATACAGATTGTGTACCTGTCTGTATATATTAAGAATTGCGTTAGATATTGTTATCTATTGGTTCATCATATCAGAGAAAGAAATATACAAAAATCTTTGTGACAGGCAATTGAAACTCTTTTTTTCCGCCTTTCCATTCCAATGAGCTCATTCAATCATTCTAGTACTAACCTAGTAAAACAATTGGTGAACTTTTTTTTTTTTTTAATTGTTACAACTTTAACCAACATATAACAGTTGTGTTCTTATTTAATTAAAATCATGTTCCAGTTAAGAAATACTCCCAGTCCTTAGAAATTGTGCTGACAAATATAGAAATGTAGTCTATCAAACCGTCAACTGAAGCAGCTTTCAGGGTATCAATCACAGATGTTTTTGACAGATTCAAGTTAAATGGTTTTACATCAAGTCCTAGATAAAGAGGCAGTATTTGAACCCAAAGCTACTTCGTCATCTCTCTTGACAGCTATTTGCGATGTCAGTTTTAACAAAGTGAGAAAGAGAAAACTGGTTGATGCAGAAGCCGGATCTGGTAGCAATCTGACAGCAAACCAGGATTATGTAACTGCACGTAGAGATGTGGACTCAATTCCATCAACTTCCTCCGGTTCGCCTTCGAAGAGACAAAGAGTCTATGAAATGGAGGACAGCTCAGATGAGAGACCAGCAGACAGCTATGCGGTGGAAAATTCGGAGGAGTCTAGCTATTTACTCGATTCACTTGAGAAGGAATCGCTGTCTATGGAGAATGTGGCTGTGACATTATGGACATCAGAAAACCGGCAAGGAGCAAATGTTAGATCGCAGCCAAGTAAAGGTGAAGATGATGACATGGATGACCTGTTGCATAGAAAGGAAGTTTGCTCAACCTCTCAATCTACCAAGGCAGAAATGTCTCAAAGTTCCCCTCCAGAGAGAACCCTTGATAACACCTCTCCAAGTTTGCAAAATATCGGCGGTCCACATTGGTCTCATTTCAGCAGTTTTAATTCTTCTGAACATGAGAATGGGTCAATGAATAAACGCTCAATGTCAAGTGGTAGTAGATCTAAGGCCGGTAGAGATCCTGACATTCCTAGCAGCCATCGACAGGAAAGTTTGACACTGCGTCCCTCCCCAAATGGAAACAAGGGAAATACTTCCAAAAGCACCCCAGAAAACCTTCCAGTTGATAATTTGCCTCGTTCCTCTGTCACAGGTGTGATTGTTAAGGAAGAAACATCAGAAAGATGCCAAACAGTAGTAGAACTTCAGGATTCAGATAAGAACACAGATGTAGCAACTGATCAGATGAGTTCAACTGGTAAGGGTCCATCTGATGTAGGCTCTGAGGCATTCAGTAACCTTGTTGAAACAGTCAAGGGATTGAAGAAACATGTCGATAGGGTGGAATCCAAACTGGATCAAAGTCTTGCCCTGCAGGCTAGAATTTGGCATTTACTGAGTTATATTAGTGGTCAGGTACTGCCATCCGATGGAGAAAGCGATAGTATTGATGAGGGTTCCTTGGCCTCAGCTAGTCAAGGAGGTTCATCGATTTCTGAATTGAAATCCACTATGGGAGATGATGGCAGGTTGGAGCTAGCAGCAGGTATCGGCTCGTCAACTGATGGGAGCATGCACCCTGACAGGTTTGTCACCCTGCCTCATTCAAGTACCCCATTGGAAGAAGAGGAAGACACAGAAAACTTTTTGATTGGAGGAAACGAGGATCTTCTCCTCCCTATGACGAGGTATCAAGGATTTCTTGATTCCGTTAATTCAAATTGTTCAAATGATTCCTCGAAAGGTTCTCAACTAATCCTCTTACTGATAAGTCATTTTCACACCGAGCAGGACATGTGTGATAGTTTTGACAAAGCGATCAGAAGGCACCCATTCCTGGAGAAGGATGGCCTGATACCTGCCCTTGACGACATGGTGTTCAGTGCCATATTCTTGCAAGCTAGAAATGAATATGAAGACTTTAAGGAAGACTACAGAGATAGGTTTTGTCCCACGATCAAGAAACTGAGAAAGTTATGCCATCTATTAAAATATGGCAGTTTGGAGGACACACAAGAAGAAACATTGCAAAGTCGTAGCACACATAGTAACCTCAAACAAAGCAAGTCGGTCAGAAAGAGGAAGAAGCCTCCACTTGACAGCAGTGATGATTCTTAGCTCACTCAGTAACAAGTGAATTGTGATGATATTTTGTGATCTGTGGTATCTGTAATACATTGTTAGAGGCCAAGCCGCACCTCCAGCGTAAACTTTCCTTATCGTGTCAGAAAACAACAAATGCGAGAGCTCAAGCTGTTGTGAAAGTATCTATGTATCATTTGATTAGCCTGATCACCTTCCTTGGACTTGTCACATCTTTGAGGGCTACTCATTTTTCTGACCAGAATTTTATGTATCCAGTATGCTAGTAGTCTTGATGAGACCGACACATATGTCATATATGTACAGTACAGCCTAGGCTTTACTGAGGCCTAGGGCTAACTTAATGTATGTTAGTTTCCATTCCATTCTTCCCTGTTATGGGTTGTCATAAATGCTGTTTTTCCTTGCTTCACAAAAAAATATCAACATGTACAATAGCTCATTTTTCATTCTTGAGCTCCACCTCCTGTGACATCAGTAGAATGATCATGTGATAAGTCAAAAGTTTGTCACTCGAGGAGTATTTGTGATACTTGGTTTTCATATCCTTTCCAATATCAGGTAGCCTATTCTTGTAGTTTACAACATTTAAACAACTGCTATGTATATATGCTCTTTGTGAAAGCAGCACATCCATTGTAAATATTTTAGCCCAAGATCTAGTTCTTCAATATAATGCAGCCAACTCCAATTTTCAAATTACCTATTGTTTTGGATCATATAATATAGAAAATGTTACATTTAGGTAGTAGAAAGTATATGTTTCATTTAATTTAGCACTAACCAATAACTTTGCTATATTCTGCTCTGTGCAAGTTTCAATTAAATTTATTATCCAGGATTTTTTTTTTAAGGGGGGGGGGGAAGAGGGGTAGGGGGCTTCATTCATCTTGCCATTTAAAATGTAGGTATAATACGGCAAATAATTATTTACAAAAATTTGCAATTTACATTTAGGATAAAAATTTCCTTCTATAATATACTTCCAAAACTGAAATAAAGAGAAATTATTTTCTACTAGGCTATTGAGTTGGACAAAATTGTGAAGAAGACTGAAACTGTTACAGCCGGTACTGAATTTTGAATTTATGTTTTTAGTTAATCTACCCGCATTTGCATTTTATTTTCAGAGTATATCCGGTTTATGAAATATAAGAGTGGATATTTTACCATGTATGTTGCTTTTCTTCAGTAATTTAAACAATTGAGTATTTCCATTTCCTCTTCTATATTTGGCATTTTACATATTTAGTAGGTGGCCGTGGGGGGGGGGGGTTGAAACATATTTTTGCTCAACAGCGCAAATTAACTATCAGAGAACAGCTTTTCTGATATCACACATATTGCTACACTTTGTCAGTTTGAATTGCAATTTGCTACATATGCAAACAAATTGCAGTAGTGTATTTAGCAAAAAGCAATAAAGTATTGCAGGAAAGGACCATTCATATATGTGTTAAACTTTAATTGACCAAATCAGGTCCTATTTCACCCAGTAGAATGTTCTTGTTTAATCATACTTGTGAAATTGCTGCACAAACTGTTTCATAAAGGGTTCGCTTTGCTATCAATTATTGATATTTCATCAGCCATGCTGCTTGAGAGAGCGTTCGGTGGAAACATGGTCTCATTGCCAGCTGTTGTGATGTAGCTGCATGTTATAATCTTTGATCCACAAACAAGTATGCTATGTACTCCAATGAACTAAGTGTTATTACTTATCCATTTCAAATGGTTGTTAGTTTCTTTGGTCACAATGAAGTTTGAGTATAAAAGTGAGTGAGCTTTCACCCCTTCCCTTTTGCCCCCTTCCCTTTTCCCTTCCCTCTACAGCATTACTGTATCACTCCATTTTTAGAGCAGCAATTGAGACACTGATATGTAGTCATGTAGACATGTAGCTTAATTATTTAATATGTTAATGACATATCACATTTGGTGGTAAACCTGTTGTGTGCTACCAGTGTTTATCGTGTAGGATCAACTCCTATTACAGTGATGTCATTTACTTAATAGGATTGTCCAGAGAAAAAAACAATATCTACTGATGAAAGAGGAACAAATTCGAAGCATCCTGGTTGAAAAATCCGTTGGGTTGCAGTCAGACCCGACCAAAATCCAACAGTCAGTCCTTGAGACCAAATTGGGCTTATATGTCAAACATGTTCGATATTCGTCTGGGGCCGTCGATGTTGAATCGGGTCGTGGTAGTTTGTGGCTGACCACGACTGGACCGCGATCCGATTCCAATGGATAGCCAATGAGAGAGCGTCGTGAAATCAGGTGACGGCTCCAGAAAGTCAAAATGGCAGCCCCCACATGGACTGATGAGCAGGAGATTGAACTGTTGGGTTGGGTCGGGCTGGTGTGCGGCTAACCCTAAGATCCGACGCGATTAAGTGCAATTTGCGATTGCCTTTAGAAAACCAAATGGTGTATCATTCACTGGAAATTTAAACCTTTAGGTGTAAAAAGTTGCATCTTCTCCACTGATCATGTAAAGGACAGCAGGTTGATTTACTGAACCTAAATGCAGATGAAGCTGGATGACTGAAAATCCCAAAATATTAATTCTGCCATTAACAAATCCATTTCACCAATAAAAATTGGGTAAAATATGCTAAATTTCTAAGAAACCATCAGAGTAAATCATTTTGAAGTACACATAATTTCACAAAGAGTTTTGCCATTTCACACTATACTATATTTACCCTTTCAAAACCTTTCCATTTTCCAGGAAATCGTCAATTCCAATACCATGTGGTCATTGCATGTTTAAATCAATGCTTTCATAAAACATATCTTCCACAGATTCAATTAATCCATCCAAAGCTCTACGTTTCGAAAGTACTCCTTGCAAGAAGAAAGGAAGAATTAGAAGTTCCATGAAACTCAAAGGAAAAAGTCCGAGGGCTGGAATCAAGAATAAAAAAGTAAAGAAATCCAAGAGCACTGTTCTGGTGAGAAATTTATATACATGCAAGGGTTGAAATAAGCGGGCGCCCAGGCGCTATTCGCGCCCGCAAGCACTAAAATAGCGCCCCTGGACATGAAAATACAATACGCACGGGCGCTTCTTTGTCGGCAAATAAGCGCCCGCATACTCCTGTAAATATCAGCCTTATCATGCGCTGCACAGAAGCCTGAAACTACATTGCATGCTAGTGCTATATAGTAACTTAACTGCTAGCAATTTGATAAATCACTGATCGATCGAGTGCATGCACAATAGAACTGGTGCACATGGTTTATATATCGCACAATACCTGTACTGATACGTATGTACATGCCGTACTTTAATTTTGTTTCTCCTTTTTAGCTCCTGGTTCATGATGGCGTATGTGTGTGTGAGAGTGCGTTTGTGACGTCCCGCTTGTAAACACGATATATCAAGAGGGGATTGTAGGACCAATTTCATATTTAGTGTGTAGAAGTACAAGAAGCCTATTGTTTTTGGTGGAGGTCAAAGGTCATTTGGGGTCATCAGAGGTCAAATCGTGAAACCCTTGTAAACATGTACACCCTCGCTATACATTACGTCAGATTCATGAAGAAAACTGCTCATGTTATGTCATCAAACCACAATGCATTTTTGCATTCTGGTTTGAAGAGCAATGTTTGAATCTTTAATGTTTTCAATGATTCTGGTGTGCTCCTTGTGTCGGTCTACTGTCATTGCATCAGTGCATGGAAAAGAAAAATGAAGAGTAATTGGCGTTTTTCGATAACTGTCCTAAAATTGTTTTTGGTGAAGCTCATAGGTCATTTGAGGTTAAAGTTTGAAACCTGGTAAAAATAGTAACTCCTGTAATAAACCTTGGATTAACTTCATGCTAAACATAGTGATTCCTAGAACCCTATATAGTTTTTGTTGTGGAATCAAAGGTCCTCTGGTCAAAATAAAATTTGTCAATTCAATAAATATGAGAGGGCAATCCACGGAGTTGCATATCTCATCGCAAGCAAACACAAATTTTAAATGAACTAATATATTTTTCTGGGGTCTGTGTGACACAAGGGTTCACCCTGGGGTACTTTCCACCAAGTTTAAAGAAGATCAGCACAGCAATTTGTTAGCTTTTTACACAACAATGCACTAAAAGTATACATTTGACCTTTTACCATGTAACCTTTGACCTCAGTTACCATGTCAACCACACTCTTTGGTACTACTTGACATCTCCATAATACCTATGGAGGTTCTTTGTCAAGTTAATGTTTCCACTTGGAGTTATAGAAAAAAATTGATTTTAACTAAATTTGACCTCTGGCCTTTGGTTCAGGTGGTCTGCCAGTCACAAGGGTTCACCTTGGGGTACCGTCCCACCAAGTTTGGAGAAAATTGGCTCAGCCACTTAAGAGGAGTATTTGACACAAAACTGCTCCAAAAATATACATTTGACCTTTAACCATGCAACTTTTGACCTCAGTTACCTTTCCCTTGGAGTTATAGCAAAAACTTTTTACTAACTTTACCTTTGACCCCCCGAGAGAAGCTACTCAGGAAAACTTAACCATTACCATGGCAATGGTTGGTGTGGCAACTGACATAGCTGGATATGGCCCAACTGGCAAAGGAACTACAGTATCTCATCCTCCCTATGGGAGGCGATGCGATAAAAATTGAATAAACCCCAAATTTAAAGCTGTATACTGTGTCAGTACACATAGTATAATATATAATATTCTCATATAAAATGTGACAAGGAACACGTAGGCCTATTGGCTTTGGTGTCTGATTATTTATTAAAATGACATTAAGCAAGAGTGGACATATGTATCTTTAAATTCATAATAAGAATATTGTAATACAATCAAACTGTATTGTTGCAGTGTATCATTTCAAAAGCGTTTTTAAGTATTGCCCAGAGCAATATCATTGAAAGTGTTTGCCTGATAGCCTCTGAAAAAACTGTATGCTTTCAGTTCATGCACTACCAAAG
Source organism: Apostichopus californicus (assembly GCA_020650975.1). NCBI lineage: Eukaryota > Metazoa > Echinodermata > Holothuroidea > Aspidochirotida > Stichopodidae > Apostichopus > Apostichopus californicus. Next base: position 10,292 of record JAIPMN010004610.1, read on the forward strand.
TTTGAATCATTTTTAAAATCTAACCTTGCCATCTTGATTGTTGATAAGTGGATTAATAAGTGAATTAATGTAATTGTTGCTATTTGCTCTCCACAGACTCCAGTTGATAACGATTCTCCTTCTACTTCAAGAGAGGGTATTTCTGATGATGTTTGGTCAAAGAAGAAGAAAACCAAGAAATCAAAGCAACACTTGAAGAGCAACAAGGAGAAACTTCCACCAACTCTGAAAAGAGCAGGCTCATCGCCTGTCAAGAGAAAGGTCAATCAAAGTTCGAAAGCTCCTGATTTATCACCAATTGCCAATAATTTTCAGGTGACCAAAATGAGCAAAAGTAAAAAGCTTGTTAAATTGAAAGGTCATGCCAGCATGAAACATTCAACATATGCCAAAACAGTCAAAAAATTAGCAACCAAATGTAAACCTGGTCAGAGCAAAGAGAAAGTCGGCAAGTTGAAGACAGGTGCTCAGTTTGCCTCATCTCGTCATAAAATTCATCTACCATCTTCATCCAGCAATCAGTCCGGGAAGAAACTGGCTGTGTCAGATGGGACTGCATCAACATCAGCGGGAACATCTCAACTAGGACAGGAAGGACAGACACCTGTATCCAAACGTGCTTACTTCAAGAGTCAGTTCCAACACGGGCTGCAATCAACGTCGGTCTATGATACACCAGTAGTTTTCACTCGTAGGGCATTGGCCACCGTCACCCAAAAGACACTGCCGTTATTGCCGTTAGTACGCCTCTGTAAATTGGCCCTTTCACGAGGTGGTGGCATAAAGAAAGTTACCGCTGTGGCTTGGAAAAGGGCCCTCTTGCAAACAACACAGGACTATCAAATGAAGAAGCAAGGAGAGCCTTCTGCCATAGGAAAAGCTGTGCAAGGTAGGAGGGAGCAAAATGATGTCCGTAGGATGAGCATGAGAGGCAGACCTCACCAAAAAACAGGTCATGCACCAAAGAAGGGGCTTGATGAAGGAACGGTACGGCCAACCCGTTCTGTCGTTAATAGCAAACAGCTCATTGAAGCCATGTTGAAAGAAAGTGCCAAATCTCATCTGGAGGCAATACTAAATGGGAAAAATGATGTGGACCTTTATGCCTATCTTTGCCATCAAGATAAACTGGGGGCAAGGTACAAGCCGGGTATTCACCCTGGTACCAGCTGCAGCGATATAAAGGGAAAGGATCACAATTATACAAAGGTAACAGATTGTCTGGTGAACAGGGATGCAGGCATCTGCTCCCAGAGCAATAAAAATAGGACACAGTCTGATACATCATCCAATGTAACAGTATACGATTTGATAAAAGATCAGGAAACAGTTTCCACTGATGGCTCTCACAGCGAAGTCACTTTTCCTAGTGTCTCGTCACCATTTTCAGTACCATCACCTTCACCTTCCTCATCATCATCACCATCATCATCATCATCATCTACCAGTGTTGAGAATGCAAGTGTACAGAGCAGGAGGGAGAGGGCATTAAGTTGCTCAAGTGATGCAATACCAACTGACGTATGTTTGGAAGAAGGAGGGGAGAATGACGACAATAAATCTGAAATAAATCTCACAGATGAGCATGCAACAGCAGTAAGTGAAGTTATTGAATCTTCATCAAATAAGTTGGAGAACCAGGATTCATTGAACCAGTCACAGATTGCAGAGAAATATGAACCTACTGTAGGAGGAAAGAGCCTTGAGGATGTTGTTGCCAAAAGGATGACCAGGTTGCACTCCTCCTCAAAGAATAACAGCCTTGTTTGTACGGATAGAACAGATGATACAACAGAGGTGATACCTAAAACTGCTGACATTATGGAAATAAGGCATGATGCAAATATGTTAAAGTTGAAGGAAAGCTCCAAGAACTCCAATGACATAGATGGAGGTGGTTCAAGACCTGCTGCATCTGAAACACGCAGAGCATCGATGCGATCCAGGAAAGATCAGATGCCAGCTCAGAATGAAGAAATAGAGGCATCTGTTATAACTGTAGAGAAAGATGCCAACCTAGGTAAGGATCCTGCAAAGATTCAGCAGGAAGGAATGATAACACCCACTAAAATCATAGGAGAACAAACAATACCAATGGAAGATAACCCAAGCAGCGAATCCCAACAATCTTCTTCTCACCGATCAAACACAGAGTCACCAGCAGTAGACCACAAGAAAAGTGAGTCTAATGTTTCAGATGCCATGAAGGAAATAAGAGCAGAGGAACATGTGCCAAATCCTGTACTGCCAAAGATGGAGCCATGTGATGTACTGAAGAACCAAGAAGATGGTAATACATCAGGCCCTCAATTTACGGACAGTATTTGCGATATCGGTGTCAATGAAGCAAGGGGTGGAAAAGCAAAGGTGCATCCTTCATCTGAGAGCAATTCACCCTGCCTTAGATCAGAGAAGAGGAAACGCCTGGGATCGGCAGTTTCAGAAAGAGAGAAAAAATTAACCAGACGCATATCCATGAATGCACGAGGAAAGTCATCATCTTTATCAAAAACGGCACCCAAATCTAGCGGTCAGACGGTCGGTGATACGAAATCGAAATCCATGAAAACACTCAACGATTACTTCAAAGTCGCTGTTCGAGAGACCAAGAGTAACATCAAAGTTACTTCTGAGGAATGTCCTGTTCAGGAATCGACCTCAGAAGATAAATCGCCAAATTCTCTAGAAGTAAAATCAGTAGCGGACAATGGGGAAAAGGGTGATAAAAATGACCAAGAAGAATCCGCTGTTGATGTGAACTCTCGTCAAAAAGAAACTCAAACATCTCCTCTGACAGAGGAAATGATGCCTCTGTCAAGCTTAATATCTATCGACAAGTGTCTCGATGAAAGAGACATAGAGTTTTCTAGTGTACCGGTAGAATCACCTCTCGGCGAGCAATCAACTGATGCCCTCTCATCGTCTCTAACCACACTTGATTCGAAAGGCAGTGACCATGAAATAGCTAATAGGGTCACAACGAGACAAATGGTAGCTTCTTTGAAAATATCTGATACAGACAGTTATGCCAGGGACAATGTGCCTCATACACCCTCTCCACAGAGGGGTAGTTTAAGGATGAATGATATAAACCCTCAGTACTCTTGGCCACTCATTGCCAACAGGAGAATTGGAAATCTTGAACGTGCTTCCACATCGGATGACAGTGCGCCTCTTCGTGGGATACATCCAATCAAACTTAAAACAAGAACAAATTTGCTTTTCAGAAATGATCATGACTTAAGAAAAGAGAATGACAAATTAAATTCTCAGCCATCCGGACCAGACTCATCCAGTCCAAGGCAGATTGACCAGGACAAGGTTGATGATATATTTTTGGTGAGTCAAACTGACAAAAGTCTTCCAAAACCAGAACTTGCCTGTGATTCTGTAATATCGGAACAGAAGTCTTCAAATATGGAAGCACCAAATGATGATGGAAAGCTTACTCAATCAAGGAAACGGCCAAATCCGGATAAAACCATTTCAGAATCTGGAGCTCAAGCAAGAAGGTCAAAACGATTAAAGAGAGACCATTCTGCCAAAGACCCCAACCAGTCGACAAGTGTCGTGGATGAATTAAATCCAGATGATATATTCCTTCCAGGTAACAGAAACGGCTCGTTGAAAACATTAAACTCTAACGGTCCAACATCGTCTGTAGCTCTCTCAGGACGTCAGCGTGGAGACGTTTCGGATGGCTTTTATAAGAAATCTGAGGGCACTCCTCAAAAGAGGATACTCCTTCAGCGCTCTTTATCACTTTGTAAAATCGTGCCACCAAAGTTTGTAACCGCAGAGTATCAAACTGAGAAACGGGCGTGTGTAAGTGAATCAAAGCTGAAGAGCTCTCCTTCGCCGCAAAGGAAAATTTCTAAACGGCAGTTGGTGATGCAGTGAAGACTCGCTCAGCTGTTGTCTTGTTGTAAAGTAGGTGCGTATCATGCCAAGATATTATAAAATGATGTATTAGGGTAGCAAGGTAAGCTATCACTCAGTCTTCTCGGGATCCATAGCTAATTTGAAAGATGTTTCAGGGCTGTCTGGGAAAAAAATAGCCAAAGCTACAAAGAATAACTGATATGCACACTGTAGGAGAGATGTGTAAGTCTGGTGAAATTGATCACCAGCTGTTAAAATTCTTCTTCAGGTGGATCATAGGCCTACCACTATTGTTGCTCCATTTCAGTCTCTTCAAATTGATAGATGGTGATACCAATTAACCATTTTTTGGGGTGGGGAGGGGTTTAAGTTGAAATGTACTCTGAAAATGGTGTAAACAAATCTGGTCGTCTCGGACACCATTACAAATTTGCTCTGGGAAGTCAGCTGGATTACAGGTGTTGACTTGTTTCATTCATTGCACTCATCTAAAGGAAACAAGAGAATAGTGTTGTGGCGGAGATGAAGGGTGGGTAGGTGAAGAAGGATTTACCCACATCTTCTTCCATCTCTAAATTACTCCTGTGTGTGTGTTACTTGTCTTTTCCAGTACTGCTTAACAACAAACATTCCAGCAGCTGGCATGGTTATATTGGTAGCTAATAGCTAAAAAGTTAAACATAAAATATCCAAATAACAAGTAGGTGTAGGAATAGTTGTATTGTTTTTACCTTTCCTCAGAGCTGGATTAACCCAAAGGCTAATAACTCCATAGCCTTTAGGCCCTCACTTTGTTTTTTAAGCCCTAAAATACTCAAGGATCATATGTGGAATTGAGAGTGTTTCTGTGTTTGATCAAATTTCACTCTATTGTTATACATTGTTAGCTGTGCAAAAAGACAATGCCAATACAGAATTAAATAAAGTTAACTGAAAGATCCTGAGCCAGAAATTCCAAAAAAAAAAGTACTTCTATGTAGTAGTCATATTGTCATAGCAACATTTGACAATACCTGTTATACCAAAGATGGAGCCAGTCATAGTCATATTCTTTGTTTCTAGATGAAAAACTTGAATTGGATATAAACTCTCAATGAACTATATAAAACAAGAAAAACAGAAAATTATGTTGTATTTTAATATCCATAAATTCTCAATAACTCGTACAATGGTGTTGAATATATGTTCTTGCTATTACTTTAACCATTGGGGGTTTTGGGTGCAAAGTCACTACTGGACAGCTTTTGTTACATTTAATGCAAATGTTTGTTCATCTTTTGTATTTGTATTTGTATCTTTTCTTTCAAACTTAGTCTTCTCCTTTGTCATGGGCTTGCTGGTGGGGTGTGGGAAGGCAGGGGTATGGTGATATTCTTTATCATATTTCTTCTGATCTGAAATGATATCTAACATGACCTTTCTCTTGTTGGAAAAATATAACTTGCTAGATTATCTTTTTGCACTGTTTTCAGAATCTAAGTAAATGGAAGGAAGCACCCTGTCACTAACAGGGAAGGAGGTTCTCTGTTTATGGTGTTCAAGTTACTGCTCAAGCTGGTATCAAGCCTGTGGGGTGTTGGTAATTGTGGTGGGGTGATATTGGTTGTATGGCTCTGGGCTTTAGGTGGGTATGGAGAATTAAAACATAATTTGGGCATTTGTCTTTATTGTTTATACATATTTGGAGGTGTTTGACTCCAGGCAGATATTTTGTTGCATCTATAGTTCAATAAGTGACTTAACTTCAAAGCAGCTTTGTCAGTTCAGTTTGGTTCACTTACAAATGTCATTCCACATCAAAATATTTGAAACGACACAGTTCATTAGCTCGACCGGAAAGTTTCTTTCAAACCATATAGGGAAACATAAACTCTCCGATTTGTTTTTAAATATGAGAAATTGCCTTTGTGTTAAAGATGTTCAGAAATCACAACAACCCTTCCTGCATAGAATGAATAATTATTCCATTCCACTAACATTCATTTCTTGCATGAATTTGTAGGAGGGTTTGAAAGTGTGTTCAATTGCCATTTTATTTCCAGTAATACTCCTTTGGTGATCAAACGGCCGCTTGAAAAATAAAAATAGATGCAAGGTATGTTCATTGGGTTGTATTCTTGTATTATACCTCACAATAGAACATACATTCTTACTTTGTTATCTACTGTACATGTTACCTACGCAAGGCATGTCATTTACAGAGACAATGACCGGTAATAATTTTGTACCTTTGAATCGTCACTATTGCCGCCAGATTTAATCTTGCTGACAAGTCACCCAGAAGTTTTCCAAAGTGCTTGATGAAGATGAAGTAAAACTCATTGAATATATTTGGAGGTGTGTTTATTCGATCAGGTAAAGAGTCAGACTCTCTCTTACGAGGAGTAAACAATGTATATAAATATATATATATATATAAAT